>DWAV01002157.1:0-11707 GCA_018231305.1 Noctuana lactifera | reverse complement strand
ACTAAAGAGGAGCGGACATTTTGTGCAATCCTATTGGTTAGATTTATCCGTTTCTCCGCTCTGCTGCCTCGTTCCGCTCCGGTGGACAGGCACCCCAAAACATGAATTACATTGTATAATTCATTGTAAAAATTTAGTATTTGTACAGTGATAACACCACTACATCACTGTATGATGATGTGGTGTTATTTATTTTTATTTTATTTAAATAAAAATGTAAACATGCAGTAGCCGGAAGTCTCGACACGATTAAGATGACACTGTATATTATAAAAATTGAACTTACCTAAAGTAATTATGCCATCTAAACCTTTTTAGGTGTAAGCATAGAACATTAGGCAATCTTCTTATCCAAAACTGTTTGGTTGACTTCTGTTTACATTTGCAACTACTACAGAAGTACCTTTCTGTGTCTGCTAACTCTTCAACCTGAAAAAAAATATATGTTTATTAAATTACAAATCTCATGACGTCACTATATTGCAGTCTACAGACTTACATATAATTATTACGTGTACAAAACTTCGAAACAAATCAAATTTAATTTCAAAGATTTTCTTCATGGTTACTTGCCAATCTAATCGTTTTAGTAAATAGAATTTATGGCACATTCCGTGGGTGGCGAGTGCTGGAAGGTATGGTACCTGTACGAAGCTGGCGAGGCAGTCGTGCAGCGCGACGGGCTCGTCGTGGCGCGTGTCGGGCAGCTCCAGCGACAGGTCCAGGAACGGGTCCACCTTGCGGCTCTGACCGCCGCACGCGAGGCAACGCACCTGTCATCATTTGTAATTAAGGTTATTATGTACTAAAATGTTTATCTCCAGTTTTAAGCTAAAGTTCTCTTAATAGTACCTTATTTGACTTGGCTTGTATCACGCCATCTGGTGGGGTGATTAAGAATAAGGAAACTAAAACCCCTTAATGGAGTAAGCAACCTATCGATGTATTGGCAGTTCTTAACAAGAATTAGACACGGAAGGTTGTCTGCCGAGACATTGTCTTGCAAGATAGTTTAAAAAGAAGTAAAAGTAAGGAATACTGTAGCCGCAAGGCATCTGACTTACCTCACTTTGCAATGTACCACCGAAAACTGCAGTGACAATAGACGCGGAGGGTGCCCGTGGCACGAAACTACTCTCAGCGCGTTCTGGTGGTAACAATTGTAAAAGTTCTGTGTGTAATCTGCAAGAATTGGGATTAATATTGAAATATAATTAAATAATAAGCAAAACCATGTTACAATGCCCACTGCACATTTGATTAGATTTTTATTTCATCTGTCATAAATAGAAAAACAGTCATAATGACGTCATAGTTCTTATTGTTAATTTAAAACGTATGAAATGCATAGAGGTATAGAGGTGAGGGACTCTCAAAATTAAATCCACTGCTATGAAAAGCTAGGCTGAAATAATAATATTGACCACATAGCAAGAAAGATCTTTGCCTTCTCTAATTTTTTAAATTAAAGGCAATATGGCGACAGACACCTACGCCGATTAAACGTTGCCGATGTTTTTAATTATTACCAAAACAGTTTTATTAAAGAAAATATAGTATCTTTACCTGTCCAGCATATATCTTAAAAATTCATGAGCATCTTGTTGCTGGTAACCGCGAAACCGAGGTACAACTTTCCATATCACAAGGAAAAGACACTCTGGTGAAATGGCGCCTTTTGAACCGCATCCACCAGTGTTTAGGTTTATAAGTACCTGGAACACAAGCAAAGTATACAGATTATAAATGATATTGGAAATAGAATAAAACAATAAATATCTTTGAAGTTAATTGTAAAAATATTGAAGAAATTTGTGTATAAGTTGATAGGTATATTGAAAATCAACCATGATTCACAATGAGAACTAAAACATCCTCGATAACAAGAGTGCATTTTGCACTCATTTTACGCCACGCGAATTAATGTAAAACATTACATACAGTTCAATATGCACTTAATAACCCTCTATGTCTTTAAATGTTTTTAAGGTTTGAATTTGTAGTTTATCAAATAGGAAATATTACCTTTGAATTCTGCCCTATACTGTGGCTGTACCGAGCACTCTTTTAAACCTAACATTTAAACGGGACTGTGAATCTAGTGTTTTTTAATATATCAAGGTGTGTGAGAGATGCATGGTTTACCAGTATAAGCTACCTTTCTAAGTTCTTCTGCCATTACAACGTCATGTACATCCTGCCGGGTATAACTCCTGGAGTGGTACACCTTGCGCCCGTTGGTTTTCATTTCTAAAGAGGGCAGCTGGCTAAAGTAGCAACTAAACTCCTGTATATTATTTAAACTTTGTAACACTGCGTTCATAAAACATGTGTTGCCCAAATTCTTTAGTCCTACTATTTTTTTGTCCTTTTGGCTTTTTCCATTGTATGGTGATATTTTCTTCTCTTTGCTTTTTGGTGCTTGTGGGACATTTTCTGTAGAACTGCTGTCTTCTGAATGAGATCGTTTCCGGGACCTAAGTCGTAAACTACGTACAGGCTCATCAAGTAACTGAAATTTAAATATTAATGTATCATGAATTATGGCACATTTTTTCTGAACAGATTTGTTCACAACCAAGAATTTTTAACATATAATTTGCATATAAAACTTTGATAAATGTTCTCTTTGAATTGAGCATATTAATTTGACTTTTTATAAAATATACTTGTCACTGCTCATTTTTGTTAACTTATTTTAACTATTTCCTTTACTGTTACACACAATCTTGTTTACTGTCGAGTTGTTATCAGTTAAACACATTACTAAAACAAATCAATGAAGTTTACAGAATTCTGATCTCACCTTAGAACTTTTTGATGGTTTACTTTCATTTGGTTCAGACACCATATCAACGAATGCATTTGGTGTATCACTAAAAGAGCTACAAGGCGTATCATCTATTACTCCTGTGTCTTCACCATTTTCAGTAGGCTCTAGATCAAGTGACAATATAATTTTTTCATTTTGTAGTGATGTACTTGACATAGGACTGTTACGTCCTTCACTGCCTTCTATATCTTTATTGAGATCTTCATTGGGTTCTGTATTGCTGTTCGCATCACCATTGTTGTCATGGTCTTTTAATTGCATAATACTTTGTCTTATTTTACCTATAGTTTCATCTTCTACATCATTTGATACATAATCGTCACATTTGTAACTGGAAAATAATAACTAATTTATGTATAATTCTTATTATTTAATCAAAATATTGTTTTTAACTTTATTAGCAGATGGCATCTAAACTAAGCCATTAATAGCCATCAGCCATAACTAGAAATAAATATACAAACTCGTAATTTTTTTCCACATTAACAGTAAAACGAATTCAATATAACCTCACCAGTAAACAGAATAAACATCACAACTCATACAAAGTTGATGGTCAAATGTCTCTGCATGTTGCTTGGCATGGCCATTCATGTACCTTCCACACCCAATTACCCCACATTGCAAGCATAGCCAGTTCTGTTCCTCTACAGAACATTCTGAAAAATTATAACACGCATTACAAAATAATCTGACCTCGAAATTTTTGCTTACATGCCTTCAACCCTTTTTATGTCCCACTGCTGGGCATGGGTCTCATTCCACAACCGGGGAAGGCTTGGAGCATACTCCACAACGACTTACATACTTAATACAAATTTATGGTTTTCTCATGGATGCTGTAATCAGAACTGAACCAAATTACAATGGAAACATATGGGAAGCATCAGCTTTCAATTCAAAAACGAATCAACCTAATTGGTTCATCCAGTCAAAAGTCATAAAAATGAAAAAAAATTAAGTTGAATTGAGAACCTCCTGCAATTTTAAAGTCGGTTGAAAACATTATACTTTATACTCTAAATAATACAAGAATACTACATAGTAAGAAATATAGCTGGAAGGGGAGAGTTCAACTCTGCACCACAACTTCTGCACAGGGCAGATCTCAAGGAGATGGTTGGAATTTTAAAAGTGTTCTTACATATTCTTAGTTCCCTTCTTTTGCCTTAGCTTTTTGTAAAAGTTTCTTCTCTTGTATATATTTCTAAATGTTATGACGCAAAAGTTTTTTGCTTACTTGTTGGCAAAATATTAAATACCTATGAGGATTACATAATATATTATGTATTATATATTATTGTGTATTTTATGTACTATCTATAATTTACAAGATTTTTTCTAAATTATTTATATATTTTTGTTTATATTAAACTGTCTCAGAGATTGAATGTTCCAATTAATATTAATAGTAACCAGAAATAAAGTTTAAAATTTGGTAACCAGCAGAACTGGGAGTCGGTTGTTTGTGTCAAATAAACCTGAAAGTGTGAAAACTATGAGCGTAACTGAATGTAATTCAACATTCAGATATGCCTCTGATGTCAGAGATTAACCTAACTACGCAGAAACAAATCTATGCCAACATTGAGGTAAATGTTTTGCTTAGTAAATGACTCATGTGATTCCGTAAACGAGTATCGGTAGCGTCGATGCCGACGCGATCATTATAATAGGCGTCAGCTGCCACTTTTGCCTTCCATCGAATTTTTCTCTAACGACATTCTAACTGTGATATTGCTTTTATTGTATATGCAATCTTTAGATTCCATACATTTAATACAATTTAATGTAACGCATCGCAAGACGTCAGTCACGGTCACCCATGCCGCACCCCCCTCCCGCACCTCTTGAACAGCTGATTAATTTAGGTTCGCTGTATTGATTTTTCAACCTAACCTCCCATTTTAGGTATGTTTCGCATCTCTGAAGAAGAACATAAGTGAAGACTGTAGGTGTTACACAAATATCTAAAACCAAATTCATATTATTACCTGAACAGTTGAAGTTCTTTGTGATCGTGCTGTCCTCAACGATGATATCCTTTTCCGTCTTGATGTTATCTAACAAATGCGTACATTCCATTATTCATACTAAGTTTAAACTTAATTTAACAATCGATGAGCAGGTTTTTAATTCATAGAAATCAAACACGATTTTAGCAGCGTTTGTACAAAGTAAAATATTACAAAGTACTTGAAGTCTTGAAGTTGAACTCCGAAAACGAACGAAAGCGAGCAACTTATCTATTTCACACTTTGAATGGGTGAGCGAACGAGCAAGCAAACATAACAATTCGATCGAACGTTCGGGTTCACGCAATATAGACAAGAATGCTGTCTGTAATTTTTTTATCATTTGAAATGAAAAAAAAAGTGTTATTGTACGTGATTATACGATAATTTTAAAAAACTAAAGTAACAGTTCCCAAGCTAAAACTAAATAGTTATCGCCCTTAGAAAACTTTTATTGTGTTGAGTTTAACTATTGACAGAAATCATATAGTACAACTAACTTCTGCCCGTCCACGATTAATCAAAGAAAGTAAAGAACTATGTATCAAAAATTATAATAATAAAAATAATACGTATGTATGTAATGTAAAGCCAATGATTATAATAAAGGTAATAGGTAGTATGGTATCTTGTGCCCTACGATCTCAACCAAAGATTATAAGTATAAATAAAGATAGTTTTATAGTTACTTATGCATTATAATCTGATTCTATACTATAATAAAACTCTTCTTTGTTTAAAGGTCTCAACCAGAATATTAAAAAAAAGTATAAAGTCTGAACTACCTTTATATCGACCCTACTTATATTCCTATTTTATATTTGGTCCTAAACATAGATAATACACTATTATACAATATACATGGTCTCAAAGTTGGCGCCGATAAAACATTTTTTTTTTAAATAATTCATACAGAAGTATTTGCATTTCATTTGGTATATTTTGACCAGCCCTACCTACATTAATCTAATTTGTTTGTGCCCCATCCCATACATACACATTTTTTGTTTGTTTTTTTAATGTACATACCTTAGTCTAAATCTTTTTAATTTTTACTGAATAATGTCTTTCTCTATCAACTATCCTAAAGTAAAGCAGTTTTTTTTTTAAATAAAATTTGGCTTAAATTTATTTACAAAATCTTTTTGCCTACATACCTAATTCATTTAAAGAATTATTATTAAATAATTGAAATATAATAATAACAATAAAATTTAAGTATTGAAATATGAAGACCTTGAAATATAATGTCATGCATATAAAATAAATAAATAAAACAATGCTTGATAATATTTATTATTTATTATCCTTAATTACGTCTGCCACCATAACCACCTTGGGTGGCCGGCTGTGTAAGCTGGAGACCATTAATGTTATTGAAGTCCAGCATCTTTAACATGTCCTTGGTGTCAGGGTCCACTTCAATAATGTCATGTTCCAGGGCAGACACCTCTGGGACGTAGTTGTCTCTTCTCTCACGCTCTTCCTCTTGCAACTTGATTGAGATACCGCGCACTTGGGAATGTCTGAGACGCCTCATAAGATGTGTGGTAAATCTGAAATGATGCTACTAATAATAATAGTGAAATAACATGATGAGTCACTACAAAGACTACAAACTACATACCTATAAACCATAACCATAAAACTTTTGAGCCTTCAATCACTATTAAACTAAAATCATAATCAGCAACAAAATATTTCCGCATCAAATGAGCGCCTATTTGGGTGCGCTTTTAATGAAATCGCGATCGAACAGCAAGTACACATAAGTGTTTGTTCAAAAATTGCAAAAAACGAACTACCTAATTCCTACTCGATTTTGGAAGGAAACACTAGCTCAGCCGATAGTATACCTATATTTTCTAAAATTCTGTACATAACCTATTAACTTAAAAATATAAAGGTTAAACTAATTTAGGTTTTCCATAAATCTTGTTAAAAATTAAAATTAACACTAATTGAGTACCTACATAACAAATTAAAGAAAAATTGGCCATTGGGCTGCTCCTATATCTTAAAATATTACCACCACCTTGTAAATACATAGTAAATAATATATACAAATAATTGAGAATTAACAGCAAGTAAACAAACCACGAATTATAAGAAGAAATATGCAACCAACGCAAACACACTAAGTTATGAACTCATTGAACTCACCCTGCGATTTTATTGCGAAGAGGTTTTGTGGGAATGATCGCAATTTCTTCGCATATTCTCTTATTGGTGTCAAAATCAAGAGTTAATCGGGTATAGTACTTCTCAATAATAATCTTAGCCGCTTTCTTGACGGTCTTAGTCCTGACGCGACCCTGTAAAAGAAAAAGTGTTTAAGTTATAAAAGAGACCTGTAGATCAAACTGCTGCATTGAATAAGTTATCTTAGACAAAGTTTTGGACACAATATACGAATGATCAACATGATTTCACTTGATTTTTCAACAAAATAACAATTTACCATTGTGATAACACTGTGGCTCTCGCTTGACAGTTAACAGAAAAGAATAAAAAAACCTAGACATGACAGTTGATGACAGACAGGCCAGTACAGACAGTTGTCATTGTCACATATGTCAAATATAAATGCAATATAATATTCACACAGATTAAAAAGTATTACAGATTTACAAAAGCACTCACTGACCAAAGATAAAGTATGTATATATAATAGAAAATGATAGATCTAAGTTCTAAAGCCAATTAAACCAATTTAAAGCGCCTTTTTAATAAGAGTAAAGGTTAAGTTTATCAAGTTTAAATGTAATTCCATCTATGTTTTAGCTTATGAATGGTGCGTATACCTGAGAAAGTAGCATTTATTTAAACGTTTATATAACTTTACTGCAATAATTACTGTAAAATTGTACTATATGCTATGCACAATAAAATTTCATTGTCAATCGTCGGCAAGACATAGTAATCATTGATATATATATAATTGACAGTCATGTTTATATTTCTGTCTGTGAGCAAAGTGGTCTATAATCATTGTTCATTTCGGTGATTCCATTCGTTTCGCTTTCGTTCGATTCATCGATTCATTCCATTCCATTCCATTCTTCATTGATTCCTCCTCGTTGTTCTTAACTAAATCATTTGCCGTCGTTTGCCGCCTTGTGTATAAGAAATCAGAATCCGTGGACACAGTTCTACTCCAGGATTCTTCAGAAGGAACTTATTCTTATTTGAGTACTTGCGAAGTCACTTCGCAAGCTTTTTACCTATTTGTTACCTAAAAGTCGTCAAAATTTCTGCACCAATGTTTTGGGGTAAGTATTGTAACCGGCAACCACCACGTGTTTCCATGTGTAGATTTTTTATGTAGTATCATGATTTTTATAGGAATGAACAGATTATTCTTCTTTCTGTAATATAAATAATATTAATAGCACATTCGTGATGAGGCTCTAATGTCAGAATTTCTAACCCTTACCTTACATTCAATTTGAAACATTACAGTTACATCAAGTTGCATTAGTTTTATTTCATAATTCATTCAATGTATAAATCTTTGAAAAAGGAAATTAAATTAAAAACACTAATTATACCTATTAATTTTATTGTCATATAATAAAATACATTGTTATAATGTATTTTTTTACAAACGAGGATTATAAAAAAAAAAAAAAATTATATTTGTTTTAAAAATATTCTATTTACTTGCTTCCAATTAACTACCTAACGATAACACCCATCATTGCACTTAGCGTAACTTTTAATAAATTTATTTTGCAATTAGGTATACCTATAAATCATTCCTTTTTTATATTTCTTATTTACAAATTTTATGTCTTTGAAAACTTTGTACATAGAGCAGCTATTAGTGCTATTACCTTGTATGGCACTGCTGGTTGGTACAGGACCTACTGCATAATGGATAAGGCAGCATTACAACTAGCCATTAGGAGTATCTGGTTGGCTTCAACAGGTTCTGAGTGCGACCTTTTTGCTGCTGTACTGCATTATTTGTACCTACACCCTGTTTTATTAAGAATACCATAGAATAATAGAATAAGTTCCTATTCATTATTAATAATGCCATTATCAAATAAATAAATTTAAAAAAAAACAATAATAGTCATAATTATTAAAAAATTGCAAAATCTATACGAATAAGACTTGAACCAATAACCTTGCCATCACAACAAGAAATAATAGTAAATAAATAAAGCTAATAATAATATATCCAGCATGTTAAACCAATATCTTTGTTGTAGGTCTAATAATGGAACCAAACAAACGGTACACCCAAGTGGTGGAAAAACCGTTTCACATATCTCAGGCCGCAATGGATATATCGACAGGGGACAATGACCCCTGTCAAGTGATGGTGGTGGTGGACGGCAAGAACTTCTTGGTATGCACGCTGCAAAAGAAACAGTGCATACAAGTGCCACTTGACCTTTATTTCAAGACTGGCGATAATATCTCATTCCTGACGAATGGTAAGAATTGATTTTAACAAAGACTTTATTTTCAGCAAGAATTATTTTTCTGAAGAATATAGAAGAAATCTGCTTTCTCAGCGAAGTCATGTGTATCATCTTATAAACTAATCTGCTTTTGATGTTTCTTTGTATCTAAACAAATATTTATATTCTTATATTTCTTCTTTCCAATGTCTTTTTCCCAAAGGTTATCTGGAAGTAGGTAATCACTGATTAGTGTAAAGATGTACTTTCGTGTGTACTGGTTTGTATAATGTTGTGTTATTTGATGTTCATCAAGTGTATACAAATACATATATGTGTGTATAAAATGTTTTTATTTATTATCTGTTTTTATTATACCTTATTTGTGTGTACAATAAATTGTTATTAAAAAAAATTCATATTTTTTATTGTATTAAATTAACATGTTGTCCATCTGATGTAAAGTGTCCACTGCAACCTGCAACTGCAAACATCCAACCTCAAATAGGAACAGAAGTTGTATGTGGAGCCTGTGGAAGCATTTCAAGACATGTAGAGGACTGAGAAAGTCGCTTCCAGAACATATATCTGCCATAATATTATAACATTAATTATTGTTTAGCATACATTATAGAATATGAGTTTTGTTAAAGTATAATTAAGCCTTTTAATTATTTGCCTGCGGCATGTAATATATACTTGAATATTTAGAATTTTAATGTGTTTACTTCCAATATGTCCAGGAAAATGTAATGTCCATCTGACTGGATATCTGGATCCTGAGTATGAGCCATTGTCTGATGAAAGCAGTGCAGATGAAGAGGAAGAAGAGGATGAACCTGCAGTCAACGACAAGAACAAGAGGAAACTAACAAACAGTACTGAGGTTCCTGCCAGTAAGAAAGCTAAGGTAGGGTAGAAATATTACTTGCCAACTCTATTGTTAATTATTATTACTAACTAAAATAAATAACGCTTCACACTCACTGCCCCACACTAGGATTGCCTGTGTTGTGGGTGTCATGGACACACAAACACCCAGATGTAATAAACAAATATAAATTCATCATTTAAACTGCCCTGCTCTGGATCTCACCTGGTGCCCTTCGAATGATGGACTGGCATGGTGACCACTACACAACAATTGTCATGACTACTGCACTTCAATAAATTTTAACTATCTAGTTTAAATTCTCAGGATTTCTTTGTTTGATGTAATTCTTCAATGAAAGACTTATCCTTATCGTCATTCCTTACAGATAGACAAGAAGGCTGTGAAAAAGGCAAAAGCAGAAGTCGATAGCTCTGACTCTGATGATGAGAAAGATCAATTGCAAAAGTTCCTAGATGGAGAAGACATAGACACAGATGAAAATGATGACTCCTTCAAAGTCAATACATCTGCTGAAGCTACTGACAGGTATATTTTAAATTGTAAATGTAGTAAAATGTATGCAGAGAACTTTATGTTAAGTCCAACTTCTACCCAGGATAGAAATCCTATCTGAGTTTGTATCTTATCCAATGTGGATTTGTTGTTACACATGATCAAAACCAATACCACCACAATTTTATTAATAACTGTCACATGTCACATTATTTATTAGGATATGGATACATATGCAACATGGCCAAACTCCTTATGACTCCTTGTGTTGTACACACCTTTCCTTGTGACCTACCATTCAAATTATGCTTCTATCACTATAAGTAAACTAAGTTATATATTATTGGTAATAATTGATTATGGTTTTATTTCAAACAGTGATGAAGATAATGATGATGATGATGAAGATGATGAAGAGGATGAAGACGAGGAGGAAGAAGATGGGGATGAAGAGAGTGATGAAAAAGGAGATGAGGAAGAGAGCTCTGTAGCAGATACAACCCTCGACACCAGCAAGGAAGAGAAGATAGATAGCTCCAAGTTGACAAAGTCACAGAAAAAACGATTGAAGAAGAAATTGCGACAGCAGAAAACACAGCCTCAAGTGAATGGCATTGATAAGCCGAAGGTATTTTATTGTGTGCTATGAAATGATGTGTTTTATTGTTTGCCAATCAAGTTTGCTTTGCCAACATGTGAAATATCCACCTACTCCACCTAAAATGTAAAGGAACAATATTGCACAATACTTTACTTAATTTTTTGATCAACATTGTGCAATCATAAAATTGCACAATATTATTTAGGTGTAGATTGCCTTTTTTAATTCATCAAATTATTTATTAGCTGGTCCACCAACGTCATCATACATTAAAATAATTTATAAGGAATTATAATTTAATTAATAACTAAGTGAGCTAAAAATTTTGATCTATTGTACATATATTGTACTATCTTTTTGTTACTATGTAAGTCTGTTGGTCAACATTTCAAATAATTTTTATTATGATTTCTAGAAAGATAAGCAGGAAAGCCAGCCACAACAGAAGGCAGATAA
>DWAV01002156.1:0-11712 GCA_018231305.1 Noctuana lactifera | reverse complement strand
TATGTTAGTTGAAATATAGAAGTTTTGTTTCATATATTAATGTGCTATTTATATTTGAGCAAGCTGAGAATCAGCAGGACTGTAGGTACAGGATACCAATCTGCATTGTGTGGTGGAGTAAACTCCAGACCTTCTCCAGTTGTGGGGAGAGACCTGTGCCCAGCAGTGGGACAAAAAGAAGGTTGTAGGCAACGGTTAACAAAATAAGGCAAACTAACTGATTTAAAGGATCCCAGTATTGTTGCACCAGGGGACTATAAAATAGTATGAATAAAAAAGTTAAATTGGAGACTCACTTGAATTGCCTTCTGAACCAGCCTGGAACCAATCTTTCGTTTTCTATAGTTTTCATCCACTGCTAACATAGCAATATAGCCTCTTTTCACAACATTGCGATGCATATCTAACTTACAGACAATGGCACCTATACACCTCCCCGCATCCGTTGCTAGAAAGCAAAGCTTAGGCCAGTTGTGTATGAAATATCTGTATGTATAGATTGAGTAGGGTTCAGAGAGATCCTTCTGTATTAGTCTCATAATTTCGGACATCTGAATTTCAGACTCATACGATATAATTTTGATGTCATCTATTACATCATTATCCTTGTCTAGTTTATCTTGAGCTTCGTCAGCAGTCTCTGCACATTTGTCCTCTATGTACCTCACCCAACTGAGCGCATGGGCGTCGTTCTCGCAGGCCTCCCGCTCGCCGGTATTTTCACTACACTGTACACTATTTACATCTGAAGCGCTTTCACTGAGGCCGGCCCCTTGCATGTCCAACTTCTCAACCTCAACACTACCAGCCGAATGGACACTGGTACCATTCGTTAAGTTGCTATTGACATTGTTAATTTGAAGAGTATTACCTAAATACTCGCTTAACTCTGCGCTCTCTATACATATCTCATCAGTCGTTTCCGGAGGATCTTTGGCCTTTTTATTTTTGTTTTTCGAGTTCGTATTGTTCTGATTGCACTTGACGTTCTGTACGTTGTCGTCTGAGAGTTGATCCATTTTGACGTTATTCTATCTATTCTATTTACACATTCAAAAGATCATAAGCTCATATGACTAACACGAAAGCTTTTCCGATTAAACAAACATTTTCTTGTCAAAATCGTAGACGAGTATTACCGACATCTTGGTCTAAAAGTAATACTTCGATTCGAGATCGAAGGTGACTTGACAGGACCTAGTTGAATTCTTAGGTTAGAATTAAATTTTTGTACCAAAAGTATCAATATCAATCAAATGGGACATACGAAAATATTATGAAGAAAATATTTAATAAAATCTACGAGACCGAGTTTATATGCCCTCCACAATCACATTGCAAAAAAAGCGTCAAAAAAGATATTGTTCAGTGTTGCCTGATGCCACGCCATCCACAGACTACACTACTTAGCATAGATAACATACTATGTACTGGCACTTGAACGCGCGTTATTTTTATTGTTTCAGATAGATCATAATGATGACTTCTCAGATGTGTGTTCACACGTGTACAAAAAACTTTGATAAAAAAACTCCCGGCGCATATGTTTATAAAATGTCGCAAAAAAAATGAGCACAGACTAAGATAACAGATAACCTAACTTTTTAATATTACGAACTTTTGACGGATTTCCTAATAGATGGCGCTAACTTTACATGTTTTAGCATAGATTTATGTTTCAAGGATTATGAAACTGTCTCTCCCTGCTCTATTTAGTCTCTGGTATTTAGCGGGAAAAATTCAAATTGTCGGAATTGTATATCACATCACACAAGTTTGTCCAGTTCAATTCCAGACGAAGTATCTCTTCTTAGTCGGTGATTCCAGATTCCAGCCACGTACGCGGCCACACTTTCGTCCCTCCCTGACCACTTCCCTCGCTATTTCCCACGCAACTCGTCGAGTGTGTGACCGGAGTCTCCGATTCCGACTTCAAAAAGGGTGAAGGTTCTACTTGTTTGTTCGGCTGCAATATTTTTTTTCCTTGATATTAGGTATGTTCAATATACTCAACGATATATTCATCGTTTGTGAGATCTATTTTGATGATTTTTTTTTTATGAAAAGGTTTAGTCTAAATTTGGTCCCATAGAAAAATAATGAAGATCCGACGATATTTACGGATTTAAATAAATCAACCGTTATCTAAGAGTGAGAGATTAAAGCAATTACATCACCACCGAGAATGCCAGGATCATGATCAGCATCATAGCCCGTTTGTCGATTTAACGATAACAGTTTAATCTCCTTAACATTGTCTAGGTAAGAGTTTTTATAAAACGGTACTGTAGTGCCCCCGTCAAGACGAGCCAAGTGAAACGTAAGATTCAATTTAATAGACCTTTGGATTTTATTGATATCTAAAAATACTTGATTTTGTCACTGACTCACTCACTGATAATCATCAAAAGTAAGTATTTCCTAAAGTCCTATAAAGTTGAAATTCGGTATAGGTATAAGCTAGTTTTAGTACACAAAAAACATAAAAATTCTAAAACTTCCGTCTTTTACACGGTTACGGTTTAAAAAAATTATCCATCAACCCTTTAAATTAAGGGATAAAAGTGTACTTAGAAAAGAAGTAAAATCCCACCAAAAATATTTTCGTGTAAAATTTTGCCAAGACGAGAGCCTAATGGCTAGTTTTATCAAAAAGTTCTCATGTAGAGCCAAGCTTCGAACTCTACACGTCCTAACTCTACAGGCCCTAACTTCACAAACTTAGTCGTAATATGTGGCTTGGCCGTTTCGTTATTTATTCTAGAATATTTTAGACTATTTTAAAAATTTAAAGAGTGATCCGAAATGCTTTAATATTTATTAAAATTAGTTGAAAAGGTTTTTGAATGGTCTAGAATATTCTCGGTAGTTTTAGAAATTTCATAATGATTTGGAAAGCTCTAAATCTAATTTATGATATTTTTATTAAGTTAAAAATACTTTGAATCAGCCTGGGATGTTCTGGATTATTCTAGAAACTAGAAGAGTAATGGAAAGGTCTGAAATTATAAAAATGAATAAATTTTTTGTGAAAGGAAAATAGTTAATAACGTACAAGTGCAAACCTCCAATCTTAAACACAAATTAATAGTTATTGACTATTGTCTAATTTATCACAATATGTGGACTCCGATAGGAGTTTAGTGTTCTGTGACTCTGATGCTTGTAACGTGGAACTTGAGTCCTTTAGCCTCCGTTGTCGTAGTTAGGAATATTTTCCAGGGGAGTCTGTCGGGGCTGCCCTCCGATCCGAGATACCATGGCTCCTACATGGCTCTATCAATTATTTAATCGGTAACTGATAATGCGGGGATGGGCACCAGACCATTCTGGGGTGAGCATAGCCCATCCGGCTCCCCTCCCTTCCCTCTTTGCTACCGCTACTGGGTTGCACCATTATACAGTGGAGGAAAGTTAGGTACACCTATTCCGCCAAAAAATACCTATATACCAATGCCTATCACTTAAAGCACTTCATGTTTGTAGATAATTGAGTAAGAACAGGTAGCTATATACTTAGCTATCAAGTCATTAATGTATTTTAATCAAAAAAATTGTTCTTTGATCCGCTAAATTGGAATGCTGGTTACTACCTGTTATAAGCAGTAATTATCTTTCGGTAGATAGTGATCGTATGTGGTACATTAAGTGCTACATGCATACATGGCGAGCGTAAAACATTACACGATGACGTCATAGAGAAACAATATGGCCGCTGAAACGCTCGGCGCGTGCCGCGCCGCAGCAGGTAGTGCTCTACTATTCTGTACGAGTACTCTACTCGAGTCTCGCTCACTCGCCACTCGACTCGAGTAGTCGGAACGAGAGTTCAGTACCCGGTTGACAGCCGGTGAGGCGGCGGCGTGATGTGATCTGTCCTTAGCATATAAAACGCGCACGCCGCCTCTGCGCGATTTTCTAATAATTCTAAATGTAAATATATTTTGTACACATTAAACTGTGCTGGATTTTTACATCCTTTTAAGTGTTTGGATATTTCAAGTAGAGACAGTTCGTAAATATTTACGTTTTTATGGAACATCGTACCTATCCCGATGTCGTTCCTTTGATACATTTTTAATTCACTAAGGCACAGTTATCAATAACGCGTTTATGTTTAACCAAATACCTAGATGTAATTTATTAAGTGACGTTGATGAAAAATATACTTGTGTGCATGAGTAGATCGTTTAATATTGGTGCGTTTGGTTGACAATGGATAGTGTTACGACTGACTAGTATTCATTGAAAGAAGTAGTATTACGTTTAAGGCAAATCTTTAAATTGATGAGGTGTTAAAGATTTCATGTCGAGCCTGAAGATTTCGAGGCCAACAATGGCGGATCGCGATCGTCCTGCGAAAACCCCCATCAGGGTGGGCTTCTATGACATAGAGAGGACCATCGGCAAGGGGAACTTTGCCGTTGTTAAATTAGCACGACATCGAATAACGAAGACTGAGGTAAGTGGAAAAATTAATCATAAATAAAATATTACTTACAAACTATCATATTGATAAGTCATAATGAGAATGCACGCTGCTCGTTACCCTTGACGATATAAACATTATTATAATGAATATTATTTTGCTTCCGATCTATAAGTTATTTAAATATTTATAGTGAACCTGCCCTGATTTCGAATGATGTAACTATTAAATAGGTAATTAACATCACTTTAAAATCGACATTCAGTTTCTATTATCCGGCTCGAAGGACTAGGTAATTCTCAGTAAGTAATAGTAACATACACATTTTTAGCTGAATACATTTTTGACAATGTACGTAGGTAGTTGTAAATTCATTACATCCTGCTTCATTTATCTGACAAATAAGGCCAATACGGAAGTTTTGATGCAGTACAGTCATCAACCTAAATTTGTTTAACGTAAACAAACGAGTTGCGCCCAATAAGGTTTACCGTTCCGTAAATTAAACCTTTGGCGAGAATATTTAACAGTAAGTAGGTACATATACCTAATGTAGGTTTCGATTTATCTTCTCACCTAATTAAAAAAAATTTAAGACTAAGGTATACCCACATTTTTTCTCTGCACTGCTCTACAAGTTTATGTCGTATATATTTTTATTGAGATGTCTGTATGTTTCTATATTATTATAATATTAGTCAACCTCTACCCACATTTCGTTTCTTCATTGTTAATTTTTTTATCCCAAAGCTGATCTGGAAGATATCGTTGCAATAAGACCACCTATTGTTGCACTATTTTAAATGTATTAATTATATTCGTAAAATTTATATGGTGTACAATAAAGCATATTGTATTGTACATTGTAAAGGTCTATATAACTAAACGAAGAAACTTATTTAAAATTACCTATTTAATAAGAGTGAGCAAGAGATAGAATATACCTATCGTAAGTACCGATCGATATAAAATTGTCTACTCTACTTTTTTTAAGTACCTATATTGGGTTTATAACAAAAAGATATTAGTTGCACAGAAAAAAAGTTACTTTACCCATGAATAATTTTTAATGGTTTATTTAACTGCGCTAATACTCGTAAGAAGAAAATTTACTTTGAAGTAAATTAAGTCCATCATCACAAGCCTGTCGAGATTTCCTAAATAAATTTATACCCACGTGCTACTTACATTACCTACTTAGATCTACTCGTGCCAAGGTTTATATATCCATATAAGATCCATAGGTAAGAAAGACCTTCATAAGTTTAAACTCCAAATAGTAATCTTCGGAGCTACCTTCGAAATTATGAAGAGTTTACATCAATACTTCTGTTACATAATTATTTACATCGTATTTATCGTAGGGCCACTAGTACGGGTTTTTCTAGTTTACGAAAAACGAAATTCGATTTCGGGTGTCTCTATACATTGACTAGCAGCGCCCCTTGCAAGTATGGCGATAAGTAAAATTGGATCGTAACGTATCGTATTCAAGGCTCGTTTTCTTATTTAAATGCGACTTTTCACTATACGAAGTTGGCAATATGAGCATGATAGTTAACTCGATTACTTTTTTCTAATCTGTACAAACTCGTACTAAATCCCCTGAGCTATCTTACTGAGTATGTACGTATGTAATATTTAGCAATATAACGCTAATTATTTAAAGTTTTAATGTGAATAAACAGTGGGTAAATAAGACAGATAAAATGTATGAAGAGCTCATGGCATATGGCTTTTTCAATATACTTAACTTCTCGTGCAGATCGTCAGTTTTTTAAAATCCGTTTATATAAAGCGGTAATATAATTTATACGTTCAATAAACAATCATTTATTCGTTGGAGCTTCTAAGAAATAATGAAAGTAGAAATTGACAGAAATAATATAATTTAAATAATAATCTATTATGTTGGAATTAGGTACATAAAATTATTTTGAGTTTTCAAAAAAAGTGTCAAAAAAATTAAGGCACACATTTAATTATCAAGTCGTTGTAAATTGCGATGATTCAATGTGGTAATGCTTTGGGTCAGAGGTGCAAATTATCATAGAATGAGTCTTTAGTTGTATCGTAGACGATTTTGCCACTAATTAAACGAACTCCGGGCACACTATGTCATGAATAAAATAACCTATTTGTGTTCTAGAGAGGATAAATTAATTGACTACCACAATTTATAAAGTGCTTGGTTTTTTATATCAAACATTGATTACTGATTACACGTTAGAATCAAAACAGAAGCAATCTACGTGACGCACTTAACTGTGAAATGACGCAATAGCCAAAGGACGTCAGTCAGTCATCATTACTCATTACCTTAATCGAATCAAGATTGATAAAGGAAATTAAAAAGAAACTTCTACATTTACACTGATGGGCATAGGTCTTCAAATATAATAAGGATTTAGGCCATAGTTTATGACGCGGGGCTAGTGCGTGTTGGTGGAATTCATATGCCTTTTGAGAACTTTTATGGAGACCTTTCAGACATGCAGAATTTGTCACGCTGTACAACGATGATGTATGAAGTACCTAACTAAAGTATCTAGAGTCTAAAAGTCTTAACAAGAAAGTTCATGATTAAGTAGGTATATATACTTATAACTATCGAGTAAATAAAAAATCTGTTCCATAATGGACCAACACAAAATCACATATGACACGTGTGCGATTTTCAAACAATACGTTTTCTTTGTGAGCAGTCTACGGTAAAACTGCCGGTATTTCATCCGAGTGGTAACGCTGTTGCCTACTATAATATATAATGTATTATCTATGTGGCTGCCTGTGTTAAGTTTATAATAGCCGACAGGTACTAAAGAGCCCAGGCGCGTTCAAAGTAGTGCGAGTGTACCGCACAAGTGGGTCGTTGGCCGAATACCGGCGTCTTTGTGAATGACTCACTGGCTGCGTTTTAAATGGACGACTACACTTTCATTTACTATTTACATTTACTCTGAATAGAAGCTTATTTTGTGTTTCGTTAGATTCCTATCGAGACTATTCTGCTATAAGGCCGCAGGAAATCCTCACTTGCATTTGTAGTAGGTATATCCTGTTTCGAATAGCATTGAACATAATCGGTTCGAAAAATTGCTGATTGCGCTCGATCGCGACATGGTCAATGACCACTACAATAGGCGAAGCCCCTCATTTGCCATTTCATTGTCATAAATATAGAAGCGCACGGATACAGATCTATTTATGGAATGTGATTTCACGTTTGTTTAGAAAGCTGGCGATGACGCATAACAGAAAGTCACACGAGGACGCTCTGTTGAATGAATGCACCGAAATAACAGAACGGGCGTCCTCGGCCTTCGTATGTGTGCGTGGTGATGCCTAGATGCGGTTGTTGCAATATAACAGTACCTACTCCTGAATTTGTCACTAGGAGCCAAAAGCCACGTCTATACCAGTAGCAATGAAACTACCTGTTTATTTATGAGTTCATCAAGTTGCATCTGTGATATTTCTTTTAGGTCTACCTTTAAGACGTCTAGCTAATTCTTTAAAAACCTAAATCAAAACTTACCCTAAAAAATTCCTAAAGTCAATTGTGAAAATAATCTTTTACCATAAGTGTTTAATGAGAACATCTGCGAAATATTTCGTGGAACATAACCATCAATCAACGGTTCAGCGGAGTTGGTTGGTTGAGGTCGGCGGCGAGCGCTGCCGCGTCCAGAAATACCGCGGCATCGACCTTGCCTCCGAATGCACGCATCTTGTTTTTATTATTTTACATTTTTCCCTTCCAACCATTTGCGCCAAGGTGACGGTCGGTTGTTTTTCCACTACGACGGATAGACCACATCTTTTTGTCAGTTTTCTCGCCTAGTGACAATGAAACGTAATGTCACACGTTTGATAACATTACTCATCGGCTCTGAAGTATTTTTGTGAATACTAATGTTTGTTTTGAATGTTTGACAAATTCTAAAGAAAGATTGGTATGATAGTTCGTTAAACTAAATTTGTTAGTTGTTTTGCTAAAATATTGTATCGTATTTACACTAGGTATCTACTACCCGGCAAGGGGCTAATATTTTAATTTCTGCTGGGTGGGTGCTACATATATATACTGTAGTTAGAATATACAAGGATACAGTTCGTTCAAGCAGCACATTCATTTCTATTCAGCCTCAATCAAATCAGTAACCGGTGGTCGTCGTCGAACATACAAGTATAACAGTTCTCAGGATAGTTACACAACAACATAAGAATAACATAGAATCCCATATGGAGTTAAAATCAGTTATGTTTTGTTTGAATGTAATTTAGTTTGAAACCGAAGAGTAAAATTATTAAAGAATAATGTATACACATTGAACAAGCAATCAGGTAAGCAAGCATTTGTTAATAATAAAGTTATTTTTTGCACCAAATCATATCTCACGCATAAGTGCAGACGGTAATTAATTCAGTATCGAATGAAGAAAGTGAGCATGTTGGTAATGCGTGACGAGAACATGTAAGTCTGGCGCATATTTTGCCAGGAAATCATTCCGTATGGCACGCGCTCGGTTTACACAGGGGCGCTTGAAAAATGTGCGCTTGACGCAAATGCGTTATCTATTTTGGATTTCTGCGTCAGTAGCTGTTCTGCAGTATGGCGGTCACCCTCAACAATGTCTTCTCCGTTTAGTTGCGAAACTTTTTCCATCTGTACCCATTCATTGCGACATTTTGCGATGCTTTATAAAGCACCTGCGTTCTCTAGCGGTGACGTCTTTCGTTCGCGTGACGTCAAACTCTCGGACAATATTACCTATCAGCTGCTCGCGAATATCATGATAACTGAAGTAAATATTGAATCTTTAGGTATGTATTTTACAGCTTAAGCTCTCCCGAATTTTCACTATTTAGAATGCCTTTGCCCAAGATGACGCCATGCCCGTATACTAAGTCTTCAAGTCAGCCGTTTTTTTCACCTAAGTGACAGCGCGTTGAGAAACTATTCAAAAGGTCTCGTTTTAAACTGTCTACGTGCTTTTTTGCTAACGAGAGCTGAATCTTTTCGTTTTAAACCTCCAGCCTATTCAAGTCGCAGTTTACCTATTTATAGTACTATCCTCGCTATGAATTGGGAAATAAATTTTTAAATGAACTTTGAATAACGTCAGTGAATAAAATGACGAATCATAGTTTATTTAATGACTATGATGTCGGTAAGTAATAATTATGTAGTACTGAGTAGGTACCACCTAAATATAGGTAGTTAGGTATAACTTAGAGATCTAATAAATGTTGCCTCGATATTATTCAGATAGATAATTTATAAATTCTACATCTACGAAAGGCCTGGAGAGAGTGGAATTACATTTATTAGTGTGTTTAAAACAAGATAGTTAGTAAAGAAAAAATTAACATTACTAGGATGTGTTTATCATAGCTTAATATACTCGTATTTGTATGTAGGTGTATAATTAAGCATGCTTACAATGTGATAAGGTCGAAACGGATTTGTTTTTATTGTCAACGCTGTGCCGTGACGTCAAAAGTTTATTTTGTTATTATTACAAAACATATCACGAGGGCGATATCAGATATCAAGTCAATAACACTAGTACGCCGTCCGTCCTTGATTGGGCAATTAAGTTTTTATTATCATCAGTATTTGTGATGATTGTGGAACGTGACATTAACTTTTAAGATTTAGTACCATATCATGACCATACGAAACAATGAGTTGATACTGGTGATTCTCTCTTCTCTTCAATAAAAAACTGGAACTTGTTTAAAAGAGGAAAAATTTAAACATACAATATTCTGTATTAAGAAACCTAATGCATTTACTATGTCGTTAATCGTTGAGCAGTTGCAGACTTTAAGGTGATAATTAACTTATAATACCCATAAAATATCAAATTTGAGGTATGTGCGTGTCCCACGTAGACTAGAAAACCATACTAGAAAGACTAGAAAGCCGCGATAGGCTAATTTTTATGGTTTATGGTATGGAGCAAAAATTTATGTTAAAATTAAAAACATAGACAAGACACCGACATAGTGCTAGAATGAAGTGTACGCTCCTACGACGTTGTTTCACATTACTTAAGTGGATAAGCAAGTGGCTAAAACCTGCCTTAGCCTACTTAGCCAGACTGCTTAAAAATGCTTAAGCTTGCGAAACTTTGCCTAGTATGTAGTTATTTTTGATTTACTTGGACTTAACTTTATTACAACAGATTACAGAACTAGAATCAAGTTCGGAGTTTGGGGATTTCCTTTCTTTTATACAAAGTAGAAAGATCTCAATTAGAGTGTATTTTTATTTATCCTTTTTATTTAAGCCCGTAAATCTTAGAATATCTGACATGAGACACGTACTAATGGACACTGATCACGTTTGTACGGACACTACGGACAGACTTTTTATTTATACTTTTCACATACTAGGTCTCAAAGTATTCATATTACCACCTAAATTTTTACATCAAAGCTAAAGCATCATTATTATTCATTATTCTCAACTTAACATCATATCTACGAACTACATAAATACGAGTGAATAAGACAAGTTTTAAATGCTCGTATTGCTCGTAACATAAATAAATATTTCTAAACATAGTCACTAGATAAAGCGTATCTATGTAATATTAACTAATCTGAGATTGAGTAAAGTTTCTACTACGAAGCACATACGTAGCTACGGCTACGTGTCGTAAGTAATCTCAGTGTTGGGGGAAAGGGGGATTTGCGTCCGTCCTCGTCACTCAGCCTTCTCGCTTGCGACTTTATATTGATCGTCGTCTGGACTTGTTGATCACCGCGAATTCGGCCGGAGCTCTAGAGTCCTGGAAGAAAATACTCAAGCTTTAACGTATTCCTGAAATTCAGAGACGCTAAAGTTTAAAGCTTTAGAAATGTAGGTTCAAAAGGAAAGTTGGATCGCTGTTCCTTCTAGATAATTGTACATTGCAATCTCAAGAAGTCTAATTGATTAAAGATAGTTAGTAGAGTAGAAGCGAGTGAGGGGAGACAGGCATCGTTACGTAAACATAGACTCCTAAAAGTATAAGCATTTTTAATCTTCATTATCAACCAAGGCTAAGCTTAGGTTAAGAAATTTATTATCCCACTTTTTCTGCGGCACTTTTGTGTGTAAAAAAGTATTTTAATTTTTATAATTTATCATTGCAATCTGAAAAGCACTTTTAAAATATCTGATTGTTTAGTGAAGTACCGGCAGGTGCGTCAATGAAGTCAATTAGTGCATTTTATTGCTTAGTTTTACCGCCGTCTCACGGTTATCACAAATAAGAGATAAGTATTGA
>DWAV01002155.1:0-11715 GCA_018231305.1 Noctuana lactifera | reverse complement strand
CCGTTGCGTAGTTTTAAAGATTTAAGCATACATAGGGATATAGGGACAGAGAAAGTGACTTTGTTTTATACTATATAGTGATCATGTACATGTACTATCGTAGAACTCGTAAGCCCGCCACTTCCGACCATAATATATATTGTATATTTGTCCTCGTCATTTATGTAATCACAAGATCATTACCGTGCGATTACAAGGTATGTAAGTATATCATTTACGGCACTGATGAAACCATTAGTTTAAGTAGCTGCCTATAGTATTGAGTAACATGATCATTACCGTTGACATTACAGGGACGGCATGGGGCTACATCGAGAGTTTCCTGTTCTGGTTATTGCAAGACCTGGGGGCCTCCCGTTCGCTGATGGGCATCACCATCACAGTCGGTGGCATCGCTGGTCTACCGCTCTTGGTACTTTCGGGCCCAATCATCAATAGATTGGGCCACGCTAACGTACTCTTCATCGGATTTGTCTTTTACGCTATTAGACTTTTAGGTATGTACCTACCTCCTAGTTAGGGCACGTTAAGCCGTCGGTCCTGGTTACTATAAATAGATAATAGTCGTTAAACCGGGTTTGAGGCCCTTTAGGCAGTTTGACAACATCCGACACGGGTTGGTCTCTAACCTGTATCTCCGTTAAACGGTGGTGAAGTATCCTTCAAGCCTTCCCCGGCTATGGGGAAAGACCCGTGCCCAGCAGTGGGACATAAAAAGAGTTGAAAGCACCTATTCGTACGAATAATTAACAGAGATTATTAAAATCAATTCTGATATTGAATCCTGAATGTTAAAGTAACGAAGTTGAGACGTAACGACATATTTTTTATTGGTTCCAGGCTACTCCCTAATCTACAACCCGTGGCTGTGCCTGATCTTTGAGGCGCTGGAGTCGGTGACGTCATCGCTGTCGTTCACCGCGGCCGTCACATACGCGGCGCGCCTCTCCTCCACCACCACCGACACTTCCGTGCAGGGGTTGCTAGGGGGACTCTACTACGGTGTTGGTACGTTTATAACAACTTAACATAAACCCATTTTTCGGAATGTTACCACTTCTGAGCACGGATTTCTTCGGGCGGAAGTGAGAATGGTTGTTGTCGTACTTAGTCCATCAAGGGAAAGTGCAAGTTAGTGGGTTTTTCTTGTAGGGAAGGTTTCATTAAGATGTTTTATTTAAGTTAAGAGCAAGTTTTAATTAATATAATATAAATAAGAGGGAAAAGCTCTCAGCATTCTTTTAAAATCGAATAGAATTTTTATTTTTATTTTGATCTTGGGTCCTTCATAAAAGTGCGAAAAGAGCTCTCCTTCTTCTCTATAATGTTCGTACAGATATAGATATAGATAGATATAAATCAGCTTATAAACTTATTTTGATAACTTCTATGCCATTTCTCGTAGTCATAAGCGATTGTGGCTACTTAAAAGCGGCCGGACTTGAACTATGGTAGAGAAAGTTAAGAAAAAATTTATAATTTAATGGTGCTACAAAGTGTTTCTAATTTTTTTCTATTTATTTTTTCAGGAAAGGGCTCAGGAAGTTTGATAGGAGGATATTTAATGAAATTTTTTGGTACCAGGCCAACTTATCAAATATTTTCGGGTGCAACATTTATAACTGGGTGTTTCTACTACCTTTTAAATAGATTTTACTTACGAAAGAGAGCCTCCGGTGATGAAAACGACATCTGTAAGAAGAAACCGGCAGTTTTAGACGTCGAATGTAGAGACACTAACAAAGAGATTGAAAAGGCAAGTTTATCGCTAGATGTCGCTAGTAACAGCGATAGTAATAAAGTCAACTGCCCGTCCACTGAGAAATCTAATATTTTAGAATCAAATCAGAAAAATAAATCGGGGTCGGACAACACAGATGGCAGTAGTGACTCCGGCGTGGACAACCCCGCTTATAATGATAATGAGGTCTCGGCGCAACTTGACACAGGAAAAGATGACGATAAGGAAATAAAGTGAAATGTGATTTTTATAACTTTTACAAATTAGTTTTTGGCAAATAGGCAAATAAATTCTAAGTAAGTGTAAATTATTATAGTTCTTAAATAAAATGTCTTGAAAATTTATTTTTATCTTTACTTATTATAATTTCCTTGCTGTTTCACAATGTTTTGAAATAAAACTTGCGACAAATATCAATCCAAAATCTTTGATGACTATAGTCATCAAAGATTTTGGATTTTCCCATATGAATAAAAGTATTTTCCATTATTTCAATTAAAACATATAAATTAAAATAGATGTATTTTTATTATAAAGGTCAAGAGCAACATAGTAACTCATAAATTCTTTCATTAATTTAGCTCTGATAGCAAATTCGTCGAAAAGAAAAATCACTTTACGAATTAAACAGAAACTTAATTAAGTGACGCAGTGCAGCTTTTAGATTAAGTTTCAAAAGTATTTTCGTAAACGGAATATGAATATCTCAACTTGTAGAGTATATACAAAATATCTTGAACAAATATGTGACACTTTCTACTAGGCCTCCCTGGCAAATGACATTGATTATCCCGCTAATAGTGTAAATTGTAACCTGGTGCGGGTCATCTCGATCGTGCTTTAGGCGTTCTACATACTAAAGTACCGCTAAAAATTATCACAATTTATCTTCACTTGTTAGTTTTAAATCTGTTGCATACAACAGCACATTTTCATATACTACATTGTCAATTTCGACTCCGCTAGGAGCAGACGTAGTTTTCTCGGTAGTCAAATGTTTTACTAAACCACGATGAAAAATTTTATAATATTAGCTTCTGTACTATTGGTGTGCTCAAACGAATGTAATGTTGTTGCATTTAATTTACCTGGACCACGTGTATATGTAGTTACTCCATCGTCTCGGCCGTTGCAAAACGACGAAGGTCGGTCTGTTCCATTTTATTATCATAATTGGATGAGAAGAATGGATAACGCTATTCCTGCACAAAACAATACTACTACATCAACGACAGCAGTGCCGAAAGTGAAGACGCCTGATTTAATATTTGCGGAATTTGAGTCTGATAGTAACGATGCTATGAAGAAATCCATAAGAAAATTATTGGAGAAAGAAAAGATTGTACCTCAGACAACCACTACAACTACATCACAACCCATTTATGTGCCCGATGAAGAGTATGATAAAGTAACTCGCGTCGTAAACTATGGATTACCAATCAGTGTGAAACCAGAAGAAAAGACTGAAACTAAACCAAGCGTTCCTATAGATTATTTTTCAATGTATAACAATTTGTATAATAATCCGCCTTCGCCTGTGTTTTTGCCTTCTACACAATCTACTTCTACGAAAACAACTACGACGACGACGGCCACCCCCGAATCAAGTAAAATTGAAAATATTTGGCACATAATTGACAGTGAAAAAAATAACCAGTACTCAGATAATTGGGAAGAAGTACCTGTTGAGGTTGATAAAGGGAAAGATGGACAAAAACAATTGGCGCACGATGATGAAATAACGGAACAAAAAGGAGATGAGGATGAATTAGACGAAAATTTTGCTTTACCAGGGTACGTACAATTGTTATACAAAACTCAATTTTTGTATCCAATATAAATTTTCAGTTTTCCGGTATCAAGACAAGAATAATTTGTTAGTTTTAATATATAAAATAATATTAAATTTTTAAAATTTCATTACAGGTTAGGAAATAATCCTGGAAATGGAGCGGAGAATGAGTCTCGAGCCATTCGCACTGAACCACATATACGATTTCCGTACGTTAATTTAAAGCCATTTCAGTTAAAACCCAACAAAAAACCAATAAACAATTTTGTTCTAGACCAAAGAAAAGGTAATAATTTTATGATGAATTTAGATAATTTTCACGACTTGAAGAATCCCGTTAGAGGCGAAGCTCATGATATTGTTCCTATGCGCGACCCTGTTGACCGCTATAATCCTGCACAACCTTACTTACCCCCTACAGATTACGGTAGTAAAAACTCAAAACAAAATTCCATTTCAACGCCACCGAAAGCAACTGCCAATTTGGTGCCTCCTCCTCCTCCTCTCCCTCCCCCCGTTCCTAAGATAATGGATAATGATTTTCCAGCTCTAACGAACTACGAATCTTTTCCTCCTTATGCTGCACCATCTTTCGATTCTGCTCCACCACCACTACCTCCTTCAGCACCAAAACCACCGACTTCTATGTACTCTGCCCCTGCCGTTGATACATCCGATGATTCTAATTCTCAAGTTGACTCAGATTCATACTCCAATAATGGGCCACTTATCAATGATGTATATCAATATAGGCCTCCAGCTCCACCTATAAAGCATTTTATACCTACAAACCCTCCTATGAGCAAGCCATTTAAGGGATATTCTTATGACAAGCCCCCAATGATGACAGAAGCTCCAGAATCACCCAGCATGGATGATTTTCATGGATATCATTATAATAAGCCCGAAGAAGCTCCCCCTCAAAGCGATTCCATGCCTCCTAGCTTTGGCCATTATGACGCTCCACCATCATATGGACACGACACTGACCTCCCTGAGTTAATTTTTCAAAAGAATCATGGTCATGGAGATGATTCAAAGGGAAGTGATGATATGCAGGGAATGGTGCCGCCCCCTCCCGATTCGAAACTTGCCGATCACTCGCCACCAATGGACGATCATGGATTCCTCAGCGACTTTCCTGGCGATTTGAAATACCACCACGACTTCCATGATCACGACTTTTACCACGATCATCACCACCACACGACGACGACGACCACGGAAATGCCTCGTGTAAACAGATACAGTTATTATTATTTAGGAAAAAAGCTTTATTACTTGCCATTGTACTTCAGCGTTTATTTTATTGTTTATGTTGGAGCGTTAATCATTAAGGCAGTGTTACGTCACAAGATTGTCTATCCGAACAGTTGGCGACCAAATGGCACGACAGCTACTTTCTTCTCGAAGAGATCCGTAGACAGTTATTTATCCAATGACAATCTTCACGAAGTAACAGGAAAAGTAACTCACGCTATAGCCACTGCAGCGGAAAAGTATATAAGGAACAAGTCCAAAAACAAATAAGTAAACCAAATAAAATAATAGGATTTATATGTAGATATAAACAGATTGTTAATTATTATTTAGTTATTAATGTACATAAATTTGTATGTTGAGATACATACGAAAGCGTGTCGTTGTGAACTGGACGTATTTAAGCGTTAATTTAGCTTTAAGTGTCAGTTTAAATATTTGTTCATTATACAACGTCGAGGAATTAAATAATCTTGTAAAATTAAATTGTTTTTCTCTATTTAACAATAACTTTTCAATGTTAAAACGTCAAAGTTATAAAATAAAATATTGTTGATAACTTTTGCTCATAACTTCTTAAATCCATTGATTGTCAATTATACGTGTAATTAATTATCATAAATGCAAGGAAGGTAACTTGCAAGCAAAGCTAGTACTTTACATAATTATTTATTATGAGCGTGATATTGCAATTATATAAACATAATTAGAGAATTTATTTGGAGTTTTATCCACCACTATATTGTAATATACATAGCTACCATATAAACAAAAAAATGGTTATTCTTGGCTGATATAGAAATTATGATAATATAATTATTACGTTATAATATATTGTTTTTAAAGAATTCAATTTGAAGTACATTAAAAAGACGACTTTATCCATTTTTTTTTATTTGGATCCTATAAAAAGTCAAAAGTATAATTCATGTAGTGCATCTTTTGTAGAAAATGTGATTTATATAACCATTGAAGTATTCTTATACAGATTGTTTTAACCTACTCGTATGCCATACATAATATAACTTAGACATAGCCGCATAAATAATAATGCATTGGTTCTTTGAAATACCTTCCCGATGATATTCGTAGTAGTTTATCGAATAATTGTCAGGCTGTCATTTCAGCAGTTTAGAATTTCATCGTGTCTAGAGCCCGTGCATTTTTCGCTACCGTGAAATACTTAGGTAAATAAGAAAGTATTCGAAAATTATCTAAATTAAATGATTCTCACTTTTGTGTTAATATCATTGTAACGTACAAGCATGACGCTAATTGGCTCAGTCGTTTAGAATACAGGAACGGGGTTATTATCTAGATTATCGTTATTATAAGCAATATAAATTGACCTACGTTTAAAAAGAAAGTAGTATAGAATATACTAGTAGATGACAAATATATGTACATATAGGTACAAATATTCGTCTAGGTAGATAATATATTTTTTACACAATCGCAGACTTGCGCTTTCGAGGTAGATTATTATATTGATATGAGTGAAAGCTAAGCAGCGGCAGATGCTGGTATATTATATATATATATATATATATACATAAATATACATATATATATGTACACAAGACACTGCATGCTTGCAAGTGCATGAAAGGTATATGAAAAAATTATAAAATGAAAAATTTCCTTTACACTTATAGATTATCAAAAATTTGAAATCAGTTTAGGATGGCTACAGCGAGTTATTTAAATAACTTACGGATATACAAAAAGACTATCGGAAAAAATATTCTAAGAACAATATTTATTCTATGATAGCAAAATATGGAAAATATAGTGCAAGAATAAGATAAATAAACTTTATATACTATGTACAAGACATGCCTATATGAAATATAAGACAGCAAATTTTGTAACGTTTAAAAAAACGCTGATAATTACGGAATGTAATAAAACTTAACTTGAGATATTCCACATTGGAGATATGTAGTAATGACATTATTAGTTATTATAATAATATTTCAAATTCTTATTTCATTTCAATGTTTCATATTAATAATATTTCAAATGAACTTAAGAAAGTGAAAGTATAAAAATTTACAGCTAAAACGCGGGCTAACGCAAATCAAATTGACACTAGAGCAACATGAGCACGATTTGTTTGCAGAATCTATATTCCATGTGCTCCCTTTGCACTGTGTTAACTGGGGTATTTCAGTTCTGTCAGTCTTGTTGCCACCGGCCAACAGTGCACTAGTCGGAATTAAAAAAAAACTTCTTTTTATCATTTGTCAACTAAATGTGCTTATAATAAGTGGTTTAATAACTAAACAACCATTTCAATTGCGATTACGTTACAATATTCGTGAAATTACCATGACGAGAGGTTTGATCACGATGTCAGCGCATGGATTGGTTTGGGCGGGCGCAGTTGCTTTCGCGCTTTGGGCGGTGGGTGCAAGCGCGGGCGCCGCGAGATACGACACCGCTACGCCGCACTCGCCGCCCTACTCCAAGTATAAATATATACCTCTACAGTAAGTACCTGAACTACTTTAACAGTAAGTAAAAAGTGTTGAACGAATATTACAGTATTATTGTACAAATATAACAATTTACAATTTAACCAGATGTTTATTAAAGAGTTCGTTTTCTGATAAGTTTTTCCATCAAAATTTTTCTGTATAAGGCAAACTTGTTACGGAAACTTTATAATGCTGAGATAAGTTAGACATGTTTAGTTTAAGAATTTTAACGTAGTTTTGAATTATAATAATTTCAATGCAGTTGTAATAACTCAATAGAATAACAATTAAAAAAAACTATTTAGGTGTATTTTTTATAGAGACTCACTGAAATTTTATTCAGCTCATTTTATAGCTTTATATGAAATTTTATTTCAACTTTTCAGTTCTAACTACAATAATGAAGTAACAGAGTCTTCAATATCTTCAAAACCAGAAGTTGGCAGTAACCACGTGCCAGCTTCAGAGCTCATTTTAAGTGTTCTCCGGACTGCTTTAGATGTAGTTAGAAACGTCAACAAGAATCGAGCAGCCATTCCAGTTATACCAAAAAGAAATTCTACAGCATTACAAGTAAGTTACATCTATATATTAATTTATTAAATGTTCGTTAAAACTAACAGTTTATTAAATTAGCAAAAATCATTGTTACTGTCTTAAAGCTACAATACCTACAATAACTTTTGAAAAGCTGTGGAACAAACGGTTTACATAATATTAATAAAAAGTTATAACTTTTATTGTTACTTATAATAATAATTAGAACTAATAATCTTCTTAAAAAAGATGATTAATTATAGTAACCTACAGTAGCAGGCATAAAAATAACGAAACTTCAATCAAAACTGATTCAAATTGTTACTCCAGTTCTTGATTCATTCATATTAGTGCAGGTGTGGCTGTGTCACTTGAAAGTACACATAACGGCACCGGCTGAAGTGGGTGACCGACGTGGGTGCTAATTACACGTAGACGGCACCCTACTGACATAGAGTTTTGACAATCAATTGACTGGATACGCACTAGCGATAATGTGTAAATACGCATGAGCAGATTTAGAATAGGTATCTGTCACAAAATATTCATGTATATTTTTGCAATAAACCATGGTGTTCAAATTGTACTTGATGTTTTTAAAACATTTGTATACTTTATTTTTCAAGTAGGTGCATATTGTAGTCTGAATTCATGACCATTGATCTTATTTTTATATTTAAAAAAAGAAAATGATAGTGAATAATAAATTGAGTTAATTTTTACTTTGTGCCGTAGTGAATCTTTTCAACTCTACTAATATTTAAAATTTAGCAATATTTACAGAAAAGTTTATTAATAATATCAATTAACATTAATTTTCTCAATCCATGCTTACTTCAGTAAAAGCTCCGATCGTAGCGCCTTCCTACGTTTCTTGCTACTTACCTGATCATCTAGCACTAAAATATTTATAAATTTTAGGCCTAATGCAAAGTTCTGATAATAAAGCACCCTAAATATAATCATTATAATAATATTTGTAAAAGAATCCAATAACAAAATCTAAAAAAATTAACCAAAGCTTCGTTTTGACAAGTTATTACAGTCGACTTACAGTTTATTTTATAAGTATTTTATATAATATTTTAATGCTACTGATAATACTGCTTATTTACTATTTACTTTTAAATTTTAGCTTCGAAGAACTAAGCCGAAAAACGGTACCGCAGTTGAGGGGCGAGGATTAGAGGACTATTATGACGAGCACGAGCACCATGACTACGAAACCACAACTACTGCTAAACCCATGAAGCAGGGCAGATATACCGATCCCTGGGCAGGGTACTATGACTGGATCATCAACGAGGGCTCCTTCAAATTTTGGAGTGTCTTCCAGGTATGTTGTGATGTCATCGTCATCATCAACTCCTTATTTCCGACTACTGTTTGAATGCTACTGAATTAAAATAATAATAATAATATTTACAAAAATCGATTAAACTTAAAGTAAACTTCAACTCGTTGAGGACAAGTGTGTTGTAGTGGTTTTTATGCCGGTCCGCTATTCTAAGGGTAATTCCTGGGTTCGATAACTGGCGGGGCAGAGGTTTAAATGATGAATTTAGATTGTCCGGTTGGGCGTTTGTGAAATAAAGTTGTCTTAGGTGATGTGAACTTTAAACATGTTTATGTTAATGTAACATTTTGATTACGACCTCTAAATCATCGTAGCGTATCGTAGCGCAAAATTATCATACTGCCTAATTGCTCTATAAAAAAAACACAAAACAATTTTGTCGTCATTTCAAGAATCATAACATTGACATAGTTCGCTGTGACCATCAGGCATGGTCGCTGTTGATGCTGATTAGAGGAAGTCTGGCCACTTCAAAAACCTTACAAAGACCTCTGCTTTATACCTAATTGTCATCCGTTAACCGATTAAATCTTTTTGATTGGCATTAATTTTCAATTATTTAAATATTGTTTTCTCATGCAATTAATTTGTAATGGAAGTCAAAAAAACCATTAAAATAATACAGAAATATATATACATAAAAAGATTATAGTAAACGACAACGATAACAAAACACAAATGCATCGTCATTTGATACTAAAGGATTTTCTTAAGGACGTACAGTACAACAAACACTGTTGTAAATTAACATGACTTTCCCACGCAATCCTCATTGTAGTGTATAGTGTATGTATGAAGGAAACACGTCGTTAATTTGAAGTCACATAAGAACGTGCACCTATTTTCACGGTCGTGCTTTAAGTGGTTCTTCTCAAAATATTTCCGTATGTTGCGTGCTCCGTGATTTGTTATTTTTGTGGTTGAGCTAATAAAAATGATAGTTTCCTCTGTATCAGGTACTTTAAAACGTTGATATCCTGAATGACATAATAAATTTTATATGTTTCGTTTGAGTTATAACGTTACTCTGTTGTTAGCTTAATAAATATTATAGAAGTAACAAGCAGCATTCAAACAAGCATAATGATAAATAATAAATGGCCTACACTTGTAGCCCCACAATTGGATTCATTATTTAAACTTCCGTCCCGCGGGGAATCGAACCCAGGTACCTTCGAATGGTGGACAATTACACCTCATGGGTCGTCATTTGGATGCAAGTAAGGCATGCAACCTTTTTTATGCCCTCCTGGGTCTCTCCCTACAACTGGGTCTCTCACCTCACCACTCCGCCCCAGTATAATTTTTTAGCTTCATTCAGTTGAATAATTTTTTAATATTGAAGATTTTATCACAAAATTGTTTACAAAATCACGTTTATACTCCTTAAGAGTGTTTTGACCTCCAAACCATTTTCAAGAATTTTGATACACTCATAATCAGACACTAGAGTGTAGGCACTTCGGATGAACGACCTGCTATGCGTTTAAAAACGGTTTGCATCAATCAATCCTTTGCGTGTGTTGAGGTCTCACACCTAGGTCAAATATATTTACCAAATGAAAAAAAATTAAAAGCCGTTGTAATGTTATCTATGTAATAATCCGTGAAGCGAAAACATCGAATGCCTTTTTATGGAAATTGCGCGATAGTTAAAGTTTATATAGAGGAGAAGTTCAGGAAACAGAATTAAATAAAAGTAAATTAATTAGGGTTAAAAAAACACTACCGCGAACGAACGGAGAAAATAAATAACTTATCTCTAGTTTTATACTTTTTATAAGAGATGTATTTTATACATTAATGAAATTCACTTCTTCAATGAGTACGTATTCTAAAGGTTGAGTTATAACATAACCCAATTTTCTTACAAATAAATTATATTAAAAATAATATTATAATAATATACCTACCTATCCGTAGTAATTAAACTTTTTCTTTATTTCAGTTATTCACGGCTGCCCTGCTTTTGTACGCGTGTTTCTCTGCTATTTACTACGCTAAATTCAACCCTATTATTCCGGATTACAGCTTAGAATATGACGATTACTTCTTAGAACGCACTGTGGGAAGGAAAGCTAGAAGTTTAGACTCATGGGACCTTCCTTCTGGTCTCAGCTGGATAAACCCGACCATGTTCCAGTTTATACTAGATGCAATTTCTAAACATTATGAAAATGAATAGTTAGGCAAATAGGAAACTTAGTTTAGGATAGTTACTGCCACAGGGGAACGACGGTAACACGAGGTGAGTAAAGTAGTCATTAAACTTGTTTCCAAATCCTTTGTTACCCTGTGGTGGTCAAATGTTTGATGATGTTACAGAATTTGTGTAAATTGTGAATTAAGTTCTGTTTCCTTCGCACATTGAACATGAATTAAAAAAGTTATCAGGGGTCGGCAATCCGTGGTCTGTCAATTCAAATCAATTTCTTGTGGCCTGTGGCTGTTTTGGAAATGCAATCGGATTCGAATTTAAAAAAAATATTTGTTAACATTGTACAGATGTAATTTTTTTGTAACACCTACACATTAACATAAGTGTTAT
>DWAV01002154.1:0-11715 GCA_018231305.1 Noctuana lactifera | reverse complement strand
TCATTCAAATTTCTGCCCCGCCGGGGATCGAACCCGGGACCCTTCGAATGGTGGATTGGCGTGATAACCACTACACCCTGCGGGTCGTCATTAGTTAAAATTGTTGTTTTAAAAAAAAATATAATATAAATATTCGTCGCAATTCTGAGTAGTAATTTCGCTTCAAACATGTTCTGGTAAATTAATACTTGCAGCGAAGTTCTTCGCAACTAGTGAAGCAACAGAGTAATTTGACCGGAGTTCAAAGTTGGGGATCAAGGCTTTAATCAAGCTTTGCCCTAAATAGTAGAACTTCATTGTAGGTATACGTAATAAGACAAAGTTTATGTAGATACAAAGACATATCATGCGACTAAACTGTGCTGCGACTTCGTGTGCATTGATTTCATAATTAATTGATGCTTACGTCATTATTAATAGATGCTTACGTCATTCAAAGAACACACCCTCACCAAACATCTGATTTTAAGTGGTCACTGCAACCCACGGAACCCTTAACACCATATTATAACCCGCATTCCAGCTAGCTACAATTTCAACATTATTTTAATTCAGAATTCCATTGAAACAGTTATTACTGAAAGGAAACCACCACCATATTTATTTCACATTTTTTATTAAATAAAACTCAACAATGATTTCACAAATAACATAAAAGGAACAAATGTTACGATTTAATGGACAATGTGTCTATTTAAAAGTAAACCGCTTGTGACATTCCAGCCGTGTAGCGATAAGCGAAGTATGCTTCTATTATTCACAGGACGTTTAAAACTTTCATGCTTCATGATGATGACTTTACATCGTAAAATGATGAACGCATTCTATTTGTAAAAGATTTCATTGCAACTAAATATCTTGGTACATCCTTTTTATTTGTATATTAACATTTAATTTTAAAAACATGTTTTTGTTTTTTAAAATCGATGTTATTCGGATCAGAAATATGTATTAACAACCCCAAGATAAACACCTATTTCTTGGATAGGTTAATCTTTATTGTATTATGTAAATTATATAATAATATATATATTTCTGAAACATCGCTCATCGCTACTCGCTTTCAAGGGGACTGATAATATCATTAAATGAACACCAGGTGTAGAACAATTTCCTTGTTATAATGGATATAAAACCGCCATATTGAAAATCCGATTAAATTTCACCTACCTATGTTATTCAATACAATATACGCGTACATAATGAACATATTACGTATTTTAGTTAGAACAAAAGACGTATAGTAGCACAGTACAAATATTTTAAGAAAATGTTAAAAGGAAAAATCCTAGTATTAACTTTCTTAAAACCGGCGCAATTTGATTGCATCAGTGTGATTTATGAAATCACATGATCATAACTTAAAAGTTAAATTGCACCGGCGGTTGTTAATTGATTAAAACGTATCTACGTAGTTCTTTATAGTAAGTCTGTAAATAGTATATAAGTAAGAACAAAACTGAAGCAAAAAATGCATTAAACCGATTATTAATCTCAAACTTATTCTAGGAAGTGATGTCAATGACTAGGTTAATGAAATCCGTATCTAAAAATATCACAAACTGTAAAAATGACTACAGTTGATGGTAGTAAAAGTAATGAACAGAATGAGTTTCATATTAAAAAGTAGGTAAAAAATTAATAGTTCCAAATAGATAAGAATAAGGTAAGGTATACGTATTACAAGGTCCGCTAAATCGAGATAAAAATTAATAGTCAATAATAAATAAAATTAAGAAAATTAATAACAAACAGTCAGACGAGACAGAGATAAAAAAGATTGCTTTATCGTTTTCAAATTTACAGGTCTTATCGATGTAAGTTCAATTTTGCATTCGTTTTTCGATTTTTGTAATAATTTATGAGTAGCTTAGAAACATGCACGATCTGTTTTTCTGACCTTTTTTACATTCTTTATTTAAAATTGAAGTCCAACGGTAATTTTAACTACAAAGTGTGTAAACTTCAAAACATTTATTAACTTTACTGACGCGTTAAAACAAAAGATTACTTGCGTAATTAATTAATTTTTGCGATACGGACTTGATGCGACTATATCCAACAATGTGGCCTTTAAAAGGTATTCAAACTGATATTCAAATAATAAATAGTGTTCTTGCTACCCAACTGAACTATAAAATTAGATTCAGCTCACTGACTATCTTAGATTAAACTTAAGTTTTAGAAATTAATACTACTTCACTTTTAATCTTCCGTTCCAGTGATCCATTGAAGGTACTTGAAGGATCTGGACTGGAGAGGAGTGGCCCTTGAGTCGGAGATCCAATGCGGACGTGGTTGCTGGTACACTGCCGGTTGCTCTCTGTAAATGTTAATAAAACAATATCACTACATTACCACACAGTTTACTCATAATATTTATAAAACTCGCGTTACGAAAACAACCGACCTCAAAATTGTCGCGCACATACTTAATGCAAATTTGAAAATTTAAGACTTATATGGTTTTCTCATGGATGCCAATGTCAGAACTGGACCAAATCTAAATGGGACCACACGGTTGAAAATGAGAGTCATCCTATGACTTCTGCAAATCTCATAGAACGTCGAAGAAGAGTTAGCCTCAACAATAAAGTAGTGAAACAATGTCATAATTAAAAAGTAAGGGTAAGTAAAAAAAAATAATTTAGGCATACTCATTTTCTACAAAATAGATTAGAATGAATGAAACGAAAGATTCAACAGCGAAAGGTAAATCAAAAAGTGTCATTTATGTAGACAGTAAGGAATTCTAATATTTACGCCGAAATTTGTGAAAGGTCAGGAATGGCAGTGATACGAGTAGGGTAAGGAATTTAATCAACCTCAGAAGTATAAGACGATATTAAAAACGGTTTTTTTTGCAAAAATATTGTAAACTAGGAGGAGTGTTTCAATAATTGAATAAAATTACCGATTGTTTAATAATTTAGGTGACCTCTATTGCATAACATAATTTTATCAAATTACTGCCTGGAAATTATTTGATTAACTCGCAACCAATATTTCATTAATTTAGTCTGTATGTACTTAAATATTTTGTGACAAACGTAATTATCTCCCAACAATTATAGACTAGATTAATGAACTCAAATATTATGTAGTTTGATTTAGACGTTTCGAGTTAGTAGTAAGAATGCTTTTAGAAGCGTTCTCTTAACATACATGGCTACTTATGATGGAAATCGATACTAAAATGAGAGCTTAAAGGTAAGCACAAAAGTATTAGCAAAATTTTGGTTACCGTTGTTGCTTGAAGGCATCTATAACATCAGAATTTACCCGTATACCGCTCATAGTATGTTTTAGCTATATCATATCTACATCATTAATTGCATTAATTACAAAAAGCCTCATTAACTACAAATAACCGTAAGTAAAAACAACGTTGTCAAGAATCAATTGCACACATACCTATGATCAGCACGAGCGTGGTAAGCAGGCACTCCCGGGTTGTGGTAGTTTTGTTGAACGTTAGGGTTCAAGGTATAGGTCTGCGCAGGAGGATGCTCCGAAGGTATCGGTGACTGATAGCTAGTTGGGTTGTATCTGTCGACAGACACACCCCTCGTTCTCTCCGGTATAGGAGAGTCTACTGCACTTTTTACGTAAGAACTTTGAGGTCGTCCACGACCCAAGGTGTTGGTTTTGGGCCATTCCTTTGATCCCACATATTCAGATTCAAAACTCCTCTCCCTCCAGGAACGCGGTTTCAACGTCTGACTCCATGTCGGTGTTGGTGCGTACTCAGATTTGACGTATTTAGAATCTTCTTCCCACGGTGGCTTCACCGATGTTTGCTCGGTTTGAATAGTTGTTTGTGAAGTCTTTTCAGTGAATTCTCTTAATTCTTTTCGCCATTGCGGTTCAATTGTTTCAACTGGTTCGTTGTTGTCATAGTAATATTTTGGCGAAGGGTCCGGCTGGGCTTGGTATTTGGTTTCTGTTGGTATATAAGTCGATTCGGGCACAGTTATGTAGCGCCTCTCGTACTCACTGTAGTATGTTTTGCGTCCTGGTAACTTCGGAGGTTCTACGTCGGTAACGTGTTTGACGAATGACTGATTCGGCGCCGGCGGGATGTAAGATGTGGGTGTTGACTTTGAAAATTTACTAGCTGGTGGCGTGGGCTTCCAGCTTGGTTGCGAAGTAGTATTTGATGGAGTAAAGGTTGTCTGTAGAGGTGGTTGATAGTAATTTTGGTTCGCTGTGTCCGCAACATAAGCTGAGTCTTGTTCCCAGGGAGGTGGTACATATGAAGAAGAATATTGCTGATTTGACTGTTGATAGGTCTCCGTAGTATCTTTCTTTAAGTAAGAGGTTTGATTATCACCGCTAGTTGTCCAGTTGCTGGGTTTTGGAGAGTAGCTTTGGTACAAGTTTTGAGAATAATTGTTGGTTGATTTGTATGAATCCTTTATTGTATTGTCTGTATATGAGGGCTGCGACTGATATTGTGGTTGTGGCGAATGGTATTGTGGTTGAGGTGGAGCGGGCTGATACAGTGGTTTTGGCTGATTTTGGTACTGTGGTTGTGTCTGACTTTCATACTGTGGCTGAGGCTGACTTTGATACTGTGGCTGAGGTTGACTTTGATACTGTGGCTGTGGCTGACTTGGGTATTGTTGCTGTGGTTGAGTCTGGTACTGTGGTTGTGGTTGTGGCTGAGACTGTGGCTGAGGCTGACTCCACTGCTGACTAGGAGTTGTGATTATTGTCGGTGTAACATTATTGTATGTAACATTTTCTTTCTTAGTTTGTTGATACCACTGTTGATTTTTAGTAATAGTGCTAGGTTTTACATTGCTAACAGTTAAAACTTCCGATTGAGGCTCTTGAGACCATTGCCTTTCTTCTGTTTGAGTGGAAGTGTAATTATTTTGATAGATATCGGTAGGAGGAATTTGCCGTTCCACGCTCAGCCTTTCAAGAAGCAGGCTATGACGTCTTTCCGTTTGTTCTGGAGGATATACAGGTTGATATGGTCTATTTAGTTGAGGTGAAACTGGATCTCTGCTGGGGGCAAAATAGGTTTTAACTGGGGGAATACTTGGCTGAATCATCTGCTCATAGGCTTGTTCTAAAGTCTTTGTAGTACGGTTAACTGTCACGATGTTTTCAATTCTATTGTATTCTGTTTGTGTACTTAATGCGCCTACTGGTTTGTCCGTTGATGTTGTTATTATTTCAGTATTCTGTGTATGAGATTTGGTGAATAAGTCATTTCCTAATCCAATTGGTTTTATTTCAACATCTATAACTTTCTCTAATGGTATAGAGGGTTCTCGGAGTATTCGTTTCTGTTCTGGTTGCGGTGTTGTTTTCTCTTCTTCAGGTTTTTTAACTTCATCTATTGGTGTCTCAACATCTGGGGTTTCTTTCTTTTCTATAATGACTTTTATAGGAATCTCTTCCGATTCTGGTTCTTTCTCTGTAACGGTTTCTTGTAGATCACCTATTTTCTTATCATCCAGATCAGCTGTTTTATCATCCTCATCAGGTTTTTCTTCTTCTTTAACCTGAGTATTTATTTCTTCCTTCTTATTAGGTTCTTCAGGTTCTTCATATTCTTCTTCTTCTACAACTTCCTCCTCATCTTGTTCTTCAGAAACTTTGAAGTCTTTTACAGGTTCTTCTCCTGAGATTTCCTTTTCATCAACTTCAACTTTTACTTCTTCAGTTTTTTCGTCATCTTTGGTCACACTTTCAGTTTCCTTATTTATGTCAGTCTTAGTTTCTTCTTCCTCAATTTCTTCCTCTTCCTCGTCGACTTCTTGTTCTTCTACTTGAATCTCATTTGCTTCTTGAACATTATATTCCTTCATAACCACTTCCTTTTCTACAGACTCCTGTCTTTGTGTTTCTTTTTTAGTATTTTCCTCTTCTACCTCTTCTTCTTCTTCTTCCTCAACAACTTCTTCTTCTTCATCTGACTGTATTACTACAACCTTCTTTGTTGTTGTAATGTCTTGCTTTTCTTCTGTTTTAATAATTACATCTTTATGTCCATTCTCTTTAGTTTCTTCTTTCTCAGATTCTTTGATTTTTTCAACTTCTCCATTTTCTTTTTGATTTTCAGTTGTTTTAACTGTTTCTATTACAATACTTTCTTCATTCTCTGTTCTACTTTCACCAGTCTCTTCAATTTCTTCTTCTTCCTCCTCTTCTGCAACTTCTATCACCGCATCGGCTTCTTCTTTAGACAAAATTCTCTTTTCTGTTTTAGTTGCTATATCAGTTTTACCATCAACGATAGTTTTTGTTGTTGTAATTTTTGTCTCCTCCACTGTACCATCGGGTAAAATTTTATTTTCAATTTCCACTTTTGTTTCAGTTCTTGCTGCTGACTTTTTTACTGGTAATTTGACTGTTATAGCAGCTTCGACATTGGTATCACCATTCTGATTTTCAGTCACGTTCACTTGTTTTTGCACAATCTTAACTTCTTTCTGAAAAAAAAGCAGAAAAATATTTTGAGGTTTACGATTTATTAAAAAAGATGAAAACATTTAAGTATTGAAATAGAAATATTATGCAGTTTTAGTTACAGTACTCATATATATGGGAAAAATACGTTAGAAAATTACATGTAAACTCACAATAGCGATTAGTGTATTTTCTATACTTCTCTAAAGTTGTACAATAAGTATGTGTAACAGACAACGTAAACACACATATAGATATAAATATAGTAAGTATACAGTAATTTTAAATCAACCTGCTCATCGTTAGTCGCTATAGTATCTTCTAAAGGCTTTGGTATTTCGATAGGGTCACATTTTTCGTCTGTTACGAGCTTTTCCGATACTTCTAAAATAACATTTCTTTCAGGTTCTACTTTGGATATGATCTTTGGTATTTCTATATTCTCTTTACAGAATTGAACATTTCCGAGAGCTTTCGATCCTTGTGGTGTTACTTGAAAATATTCTGCATCATAGCTCTTTTCAGGAAGCAGTGGAACTGTGTAACCGTCACTCCCATAGCTTGTTATATGATCATAAACATTAGCAGAAGGTGTACTGTATTCGTACATTGAGACTGGTCTTGTATTGTATACATAGCAGTTATCATTTACAGGTACATATGGGTTCATATTATTATTATAATTAACTGACCGATTAATATCGGATTCAGTGGGCTTAAAGGACTCAGTTACTTCAGCAGCTGGTATAACTTTCCGTTTTATTGGTTCTTTAGGTTGTTCTGGGTTGCTTCTTGTTCTCAGCAAAGACTTAGGATTCGAAGGCAAGTTGAAAGTTGGAAAAACTTGAACAGGCAAACAATTGAAGTTAGGTATAGCCATGTTCGATGCAATCGGCGGGGACTTAATACTCTGGGCCGGTGTTTCTGGAACTCCTTGGTTCATAGCATTTCTCATTAAGCGTTTCGCCATACGCTCGGATTTAATCTCCGAGAGGTTGAGCCCCCCCGGGGTATAGGTAAACGGCTTACGTTCTCTACTCATGGCACCGTGCAACGCTGCCGGTGGATTCATTTTGCTGAAATAAGTTTGTTCATATTATCATATTATGAAGTAACGTAGCTTCTATTATAAAGATTTATGAACGATTTGAAAATATTTTAAAACGCCTAAAGCTCGGATTCGATTTGGCAAATTGACAACAACAGTAAAAAATAGATATGAGATACTCACGTAGGCCGACGTTAGTAATAAATTATAACATTTACTTCCTCTACGCGATCACTAACCTATGTATATCGAACTTATAAGCTAGCACTTTAGCACATATAGGAACTTGGACACCACTTTCTCGATTTTCACATCACTCATTGACTTGCGGGATGGATTACTTATTTTTGTGATGGAACATGCAGATTATCCGGTCGCAGCGGTTAAATATAGCGCGGGATAGTAAATGAGCCGGTACATTTGAACTCGAGCGGTTGCGCGCGGTCGGCGCGTGCGCCGCCTGACGCCTACTGCCGTCTGTTCGCTACCGCCATGTATTTTGGTCGCGACCCCAATATTAACGGGCGCCTCGTCTACAATTTGTCTTAGCAAAATCGTCACAACAACACTATGCATTTCCGACAAGCTGATAATTATATTGTAAAACAGTCTCATTATTACATTGCTACAATCTCATAAATCCTTCCACTGTCGTGCAAAGGAGCTGATCGCTCAAGTTAAGCGCAGTTTGTTTCTGACGTACGTACTTCCTATTCAGAGCTCTCCTGACAAACTCGTGCGGGCGACTTTCTATACGATTGCAAACGAATGCGTGTGTTATTATTTGCTTGTGTTGAAAATGTATTTTTTTTTTCTTATTTCTGTCCCACGAGTGTGATAGTGCGCCATGTACTAGGAACACATAACTTTTGAGGGGTCCTTAAAGTTCAAATGCTATAAGTAGGTATAGTTGTTAGCTCGTGTTCTTGATGTCAGATATTTCATTGGCATCTCCATTACATCTCCGTTTTAATTTTTATCCATGATTCTTTATATAACGTGGTTTATTCGCGTAATTAAACGGCTCTTCGAAGATTGTCTAAATACATTACGTTGTTAATGTTGGCTTCATATCAAAACCATTGGTTCTAATACCACTGTTGCGGTTTTGATGAATATGCGTGGGTTCTGTTGTTAATTCGGTTAATTCAGTGGTAACACATTATTCTCTGCCTACTATCTTTACATAAATAGAAATATGGTAAACAATTTCCCCATTGACTATCACTGCTCCTTATAATACACCTAAATAGTCCATATAATTTCATGTGTGCACCACAGTTGTCAGTCCCCTGGCATCTGTCATCTCGTCGAGGTCGGTTTGATGCGTAATAATTTATTACAAGTATTATCCAGGGACAAAAAAACAAAACATTGTAAGGTTGAACGTAAAAATATCAAGTTTATGGAGGATGGTTTTTTGAATATAGGATTGCAAAACTTTCTATGCAAGTAGAATTTAGTAATTTTATATAGTAAAAATGAATTATCGTTGCTCACAAGTTCTGAAAAATTTAATTTATAAAGCATGATTTTCAAAATTATAATTTTTTTTGATTATTTAAACTCAAAGCAGAAAACAAAAACCTGTGTTAGACGCACGTGTCAGTCCCATGGCGCCTATCATCGTTTCGCCTACAATCGCTCGATTTAGAGCGTAAATAAATGAAGGACCTCTTTAGTATAGTGGTTCCAAGCCAATCTAATGTTCAAAGGGTCCTAGGTTCGATTCCTAGCTAAACAATATGTTATGACTGTGGGATAATATAAAATGCTCATAGCAAAGATTGTATGTGAATATTAAATTCTGTATACAGATGATATTTTATTAAACTAATCATAATAGACTGTTTGAAAAGTTCTGAACACAAACGCAAAACAATTTTATTTTATATGTTTTTGTATTTATTCGCCTAATACAATATTGTCCTGTGATATTCCACCTGCACGTAGTACGCGGGATTCCCCTGGCACCTGTCACCGTGTCACCCGGTTTAGTGCGTAAATAATAGATGTAAAATATTATCCTATGGTAAAGGGAAAATTGGAGGGTTGAATATAAATATGTTCTATTTACAGTTTTTCTATTTCTATTTATAGTGTAAACCTACTACAGAAATAGACTGACCACTATTTTTGATCGCCATGAGTAGCAAACACGCATGCAGGCTGATGTTATGGGCATCTACATCAAACCTCAAATAGGAGAGAAGTAGTATTTGAGGTCGTTAAGTTCAACACATTCTGCGTTGCTACCTATTGCAACTCAGAACTGCGATGATCGCCGAAAATATAGACAAACACAAGAACTATTTGTAATTTTATTTAAGCATCTTATTATTTCTAGAAGTGAAATATTATAAATCAATAGGGAAAACGTGTAACGAAAACTGCATTTAATTTTTATTTATACAATAATTTTTTTAATTCATTGTAAACTTATATTTTATATTTATTAAAAAGGATAAATAATGTATTTTTAAAGTATAATAAAATACTTTTTCAACGTACCTTCACTTCCGTCGTCACCGTTTCTCCTTTAGTCGCCATTCTGTAAATAAAGAAAATCCACATGACTTAAATAATAAAAATACGAACTCCTTAGTATTCTCATTTTAAATATACTACACTACATTCTGTACATGACTATTACTATAGATAAAGTTAATGCCATACATTTTCTATTAATCCGTCAACGTTAATATAGCGAAAAGGATTTCAGAATATTGGATCGCTAATTAGAGATATTTTACATAAAACATTTTTTTTAAATCGCCCTTTGTGTATTCTGTACTTATATTTTACAAAGAAAAATACCGGTCATCCAGGTACTACGAGTACCAATATTATCTACGGCAAAATATCCCTTCACCTCTATTATACTCGTAACAATAGGTACGTATCTATAGTGTAGGTACAAGTAATTACCACGCGCGCCAAATCATAATTTAGACATAATACTGTCCTTTGATTAACAATTCCATTCGCAGATTAACATCATTAGCTAGCTCCATTAATAATCAAGTGGACTTGTTTCACAATGACGTTGTGAACAATCGGTTACGGGGGCTTAAAACGCGTTTTGACAGTTTAGAAAAACACGATCGAGCTAACTATCATGCCACACACTGCGAACCTCGTACAGTACAAAGTTGCATTTCAATAAAAAAACGAGCAATGAACACGGTTACTTTTAGTTCTCCATGTTTTCGCTAGGGGCGCTGCTAGTAGCTGTATGGGCCAAACCGAAACCAAATCTAGTATACAGTAAACTGTTAAAACTCGTACTAGGCCCTAACGCTCGTCTAGAGGTAGATAAAACGCGTTAACACGCGTTATTACGTAACTTAGTCGCTGCTAACTTTACCTGTTACCTGACTGCAGTATGAAAAAAATTTAATTCGTAGGTTAATTACCTACTCCATTATTATAAATCTCGTTTTAGTTTCATTTGACCACTCGTCTGCAACTCGTTACTCGCTCAATATAAAACCGATACTTCACGTAAACAGGTATACTGCGAATCATAATAATGTCAATTTTGATGAGCTCTGGGACGCGTCCAGTTCGTTATTATAATTTCTGGCAAACTATGTTTAAATCAATGTATTAATGAACATACAAAGCAAATGAGAATATCATTTGATTTAGATGTTGTTTAGAATGAAGCGAAATAATTGTTTATCTAGTTGATTGCTTAACTGCAGCTGCAAAATTGTATTGAATAAGTTAATTATGAATGTTATAAACTACTTAACAGACGCATTTCGATTGATGGTTTTCATTAATTTTATCATTACGATATGCTAGATTCACAATATTTTTGTATTATATATTAACGACCTGTATGATCTAATGTTTGCTATATCGATCCACCATCTGAAGGGACCCGAGTTCGATTTTCGGCCGGGCCGAAATGTAAATGTGAATTTAGATTTATACAAATGTTCCTAGTATTTGTGTAGTTGTCTTTGTATGATTCCTTCATGGCATCCACGATACAGGTAATCCTATGTAGGGCTGTGAGTGTGAAACGTTATTTTTATTTATATGTATTCTATTATTATATTCTAGTAGTCAAGATAGAGGGTAGGCATTGTAGACCGAAACACAGGTGCTTATAGTACCTAGTTCGAGAAACAATGTTTGCACTACTTACCTACCTATATTTGCATGAGATATTTTAATTTTCTAATATTGTAAAAATTTATAAATTACACTGCAATGTCCTTACTTATAAA
>DWAV01002153.1:0-11720 GCA_018231305.1 Noctuana lactifera | reverse complement strand
ATCAACTGCCGCATCTTCGAGGACCACTGAAAATATATCGGATGAGGAAGAAGTATTGCAACTTGTAAATTTTATACCTACCCACACATTTATAGCCAGGCCATGAAAATAGGAATCTCGGAACACTTGTTCCGATATTACCTACAATTCCTATATCGAGTGATCCAATATTCAACAGTACCTAACTTTACTTTAGATGTTTAATGAGAATACCTACATTTTTTATTATACAACAATTGAAATCCTTCTGACATTTATAAATTGTGCCTAAATTAGTGTATGGATTTAATTAGGTAAATGTAAGAATGCCTAAATTAGGTACATGGATCAGTGCTTATTAAGTTTGTTCCATATCTCCTCTCTCCAATATAAGGTAAGGGTGCTGGTGCCGCCCTTGCCGAGAAATAAGGAGACAATAAGAGTTCATACTTTTATGTTATAAGTTATTCAAATTTGTTGTGGTCTTGAACTTACGTGTATTGTATTCTGTATATACCTAATGTAGGTACATAATAATACTTATGTCCATGAACTTAAAATTATCTGGTCACATTACTAGTATTCGTGCATTTTGCAGGTAGACTGCGAAGATGGGCCTGAAATGAAACCTCTGACCATGATGTTTCCGGGTCTGCTTGAAAAAGATCGTCAAACATTAGAAGACATGTTAAACAAAACTATGTCTACAACAGAAGTGACCAAACATTTACTAGGACAAAAAGCAGATTTTTCTCTTATGAAAAAAGTTAACCGTCTGATCCCAAGTGACAAGGTAGTAAGTAATACTTAATAATGGAATCATCTGCATCGAATAAAAAATCGATACCAATTATGCGTAACGTATCCTATGGAATGTAATTGTTTTAGAAATGGTTGGAAACTTTATCAGAAGACAGTAATTCCGAGACATCAAAATCGCAAAACAGCAGTGAAATTTCAAGTCGGTAAACATTTGGAAATAGGTATTTGTCGGTACGCCAGTTTTATATATAGGACTGTACAGGCCTACTTTGGTACTTTATGAGGCAATATTTATTAATTAAGTTAAAATTACAATTTACAGATCTAGACGACCGTAACGATGATTTCAAAGGATCAACTGAAAGTAAAACAAAAAAATTAAGCATTCATCATCTTACTGCTTCAAACTTCAAGCAAGCACTTCTAATTCAAAATATGTGCTCGAAAAATGATTTTATTTTCAATCATTCATGAAACTAAATTTTTTACGGAAGTAACTACATACCTATGCAGTATTAATTAAACAAAAAATATGACCCCTACTTTAGTTGTTTTTAATAATAATATCCCTACTGCAACACTTATGTAATAAAAAATAGGAAAAATCTTCATCTGAAATTACATACACCAATAATAACACTGTTCCCAGTGTTACAGACGTAGCTAAGGGGCAGTGGTTGCGGAGTGCGGTGCGCTGCGCACCTTGAGACACGCAGACTCCGTAAGTCCGTACGACTTGAAACGATTAGAGATCGGCATAACAACCCCCACTCCCTCCCCTATCTTGTGCGAGAATCCAATCAACTAATATTGACTACAATTTAAATTTACGTTTTGAAAACGAGCTTTTTATTTTAGGACGATTAATCCAAGTAATAAAAACTATTACAAATGACTGACAACACTGTTTTACCGTTACAAAATTTTTATTCTCACAAAATAAATATAAAATCAAAACACTGCACAATTTTATTCCAATTAATAATAATAATATGTTTCTAATTTTAATAATTCATTCTAGTTAACGGACACAAAAAAGAATACATTAAATATCAATTTCAGCCCGTACCTAAATGTTTGTAATATTAATAGTAGAAATGAAAGATATTTACAAAATTGGTGGCCACTAGGCAATAGCGTAACAATAAAGTTTGGGGCCCGTGGCAAATGAATCTGAAGGGGCCCTTTCCTACTGATCATGAAGAAGTTCGACATCTACCTTTTCTGATAGCGACCCGCCCCGACTTCGCACGTATTGAGCAAGGTTGCCATACCACCATGTTACCACTGATTAGACTTACAAACATAGGTAGGTACGTACAGCATTTTATAGATTTTTGTAAGTTGTTTATATAATGTACGTTGTTTGACGACTATAGGTACTTGACTTTACACTTATATACATATTTGATAGGTACTATTCCGAAGTTCTGAACAAAAAAATCATTATTTTGTTTCCTTTTTTTAAGTCAATTTAATTTTTATTACTTTTTTACTTTGTATATAAAACACTCTTCAAGACTTTTAATATTACCTACTACATTTATAAAATGTCTATTTTATTGCATGATTTTCACTAATCGTCGCACATTTATAATATTTTCTTACATAAGAAGTAAATTATGTAACTAACTATTATTATGTATTAATTGTGGCTCATTTACTTAAGTAGCTTTAGTCAAATTCAAAAGAAGTCTTGGAATAATGTTAATACAAGTATAAAGACTTTACTATTAACCATACAATTATGTCTATTCTATGTATATAATATAATAAAGCGGAGCTCCACAAGTATAAACTGTTTAAATATATGAAACATATAAACACTAAATTTTTTACGCTTTATGCACACAACTTACAGTATAAACTAGCGTACTTGACAGCACAGGAACTCAATGTAAATGAGCCTTTACGCAATACATTCTTATTATTATGAAGACACAACCACATTATTTTAAAATATCTATTTAGTATTCACCTACTTAAGTTTAAATTGTCTACCTACCTTTAGTAGTCTAGCGAAACTAAGGAAACTTTAACCTTCATTAAATATGTTATTATATAGGTACTTGGTAAATATTCAATTGAATTTGATTTTAATGATTTATGAGACAGAAAAGCAAGCTTTACAATAATTATTAGTGGAACTTCAAAAAAGTGTAGCCCATTGAAGAAATAAAACTGAAAATATCTTATATAAATAATAACAAACTTAATTTTTTTTTACTGTTGAATCACCTATGATTGTTATGTATGGATTCAAATAAGAAAAAAGCTATCCTTTATCATTAGGCATACAGCAAAATTTTGCATAATAAAAATGATTACTATAAAAATGTTATTTTTTATGCTTAGATTGAACTATTCAGATATCTTATCAAATAAAATCTAGTTATTTGAAGAGGTGAATAATATTAAATTTTATTAATTAAGAACATAATATAAAATCATCAAAATCAAAATATGGGCATTTTTTTCATAAATAGCACCATCCATTAAATATATACACATTTTATAACTAGGTTTAGCAGCCGTTAAGACTAGCTAAGATTTCTACAGTCATATTATTCTCGGAAGCAACCGCCGAATACGAATAATTTTTTCGAAAAATAATATTGAGTAAAATTTATTTTTATACCATTTTTAAAATCTAACTTTCCATACTTACTTTTTCATTTACAAAATACCTACAATGACATAATTATATGTTTATTCAACATAATTGCCTAAATTAAAATATTGCGATTACTTATTACTAAAAAAGTAAAAAAATACAAATATTTCCCAGTACAAGTCGTATAAACTATTTTGTGATAAACCACAATCTGCCTTCTGTTCATCATAACGCACTTATTGCTTATTATTATAAAGGTTCCCGTTTATTCTCCACTCAGCGACCAGGCGTTGCGCCTCACGGACAGTTACCGGGTGGATGCGGCCCGATCAATGCCCCATTTCAAAAAACTGATGAGTTTGACGACTAGACAGTATGCGATTTTCGTCAGTTCTACTAGTGTTTCGTAATGTCTAACATATTATTACAATCGGTGAATTGGCTGTCATAGGCTACATGGGGCATACCTACTGAAGATTATGTTAATGACCACATAAGTAGGCTCTGGTAAAAAATTAAACTAAATCCACTTGACCGTAAGATACTTGTTCGTAAGATACGTTAAACTCGTGCAAATTTTCCCTCAATTATTTTTGACAATTTTCGTCGATTCTTCTAGGGCCGAACTAGAAGTTAAATTTATGTAAGCTGAAAAGATTTTCGAAATACATACTTTTATACCTAAGTTCCTATATGAATTTTTGCAATCTAAATTATAACCATTTATACATAAAAATTGTTTTTGATACTATAATCAAAAGTTACTGAGCATTTAATTTTACAATAACAATTTCCTAATAATATAATGCATGCAATTAATAATGCACAAATTAATTAATGACCAAAGATTTTATCAGGCGTCAGTGTAGTTTGTATAAAATGCTAAAGCCTTGATAAAGCCGACCCTCACCTGGGTGGGTCAAGCCCCCAGAGCAGTAAGCCGCCGAACAGCGCAATGGTCACGGCGGCCAGCAGAGGTCACGCGCGTCGCTGCTGGCGCTGGCGTCCGCACGCGCCGATGGCATATCGTCATTGAGTAGGCTTCAGGGCCGCCAGCTTGCGCCCTCGAGTGCGAGCCTCCTGCCGCGATGTCGTGTATTCAAACCATAAAACGTTGGGTATTAAAGTCGTATCGCGTATCATTAGCATCTCGCAAAATTTGCTGAAAATCATAAATAGAAACTTAACTTAATCATAAAATATAAACTTACTTTCAGTATTCTATTTATATATAAAACTTACCTAAGAACGCTTAAGCTAGTACGAGTAAGAGTACTATAGTCATATTTAAATGATATCTGTACAAACTGAACAAGGTTTTATTATTGAGTTTTAAAGTCATAAAAAAACTTACAAAGCCACCAATTGTGGAAATAGTGGAGTGAGTAGTCTATGTACTAAGAAAAACCACAATGTTGCAAACAAGGAGCCCACAATAGCTCCGATGACCACTTGATTTGTAGTATGATAATTCAGGTATACTCGTGCTATGCTCACTAGGATAGAGAGAGCTATACAACTACCCACTATAATAACTCTCCATAAAGCTGATATTATACTATTATTGTTTATATGATGCAACCTGTAATAAATAGTGTAAGAATTAATCTATAAATGATTTCTTTATTTAATTTTCTTTATGATTTACTTTTGTCCTTCCACAATATTTCTACAGTATTTAAAACACACAACATTTGTACAATAATTAAAATCTAAATAGAAAATGTAGTATTATCAAAAATTTACCTTATTACAAAAAAATATAGTACATAAATACTAAAGAACCAAGTAAATTGAGCATGTGATGAGGGCATTCCATATTCATTGTATAGGTGGCCTCTTGCTAATGGTCTAGGTTCACATATGAGGTTTTTTAAGAGTATATTTAGTAATTCATTAACCAATGTACCGCAAAAGAATGATATCTGTAAACAAACATTTATTAATTTTTTTTAACAAGAATTCAATGATGCATGTACAATATACATTTATGAATTAAATGTCAAAAGTGAAAATAAGCTGCCTCTCCATCAAAACTCGCTTGGATTTAGAATCTTAAGACAGTAGCAAAGCATTGAGGGTAAGGCAGTCAATTCCATTACAACATAATATTGTAACATAGTTTAAAATATTATCAGCAATTAAAAACTCTTTACTTACTGGTCTTTAGTTAGGTTCGAACTTTAAAAATAATAGAAATATATTATATGGGTATACATTGTCAAAAAATTTAATGTCATAAGAATAATAAAAAGGAATAAAGTGTTCTCTTCACTGAATTATTATCGTAATATTACTTAATATTCCGCCTTTAATTCAGAAGTGGATTGAACAAACATAATGCCACCTGCGAATGGTTGAGGACGGCGTCGTTGTGTCTGTGGGAGATCTAGGAAAGGGACTAGGCGGTCACGAAGCCTTAGATCTCGTGCAAACTCCACACAACGAGTACATAAACAAGAGTCGAAGCAATCACGAAGTTTTCGTCACCGATAATATTTTCAACTTGACATTGTATTTGACAAAACTATCTTACATAATCAAGAGAATCAATAAACTCTATAGATACAGATTGAAATCAGTTTGTTTTAAATTAATCATAAAAAAATAAGTTTATTGCATAAGACAGGGTTTAGGAGGAATCATGAACAACTTTAGGTGATGGCTGAAATCAATGGAGAATAAACTCCCAATGACAATATTTATATATGCCAGTGACGCAAGCTGGAAAGGGTTAGGTTCAGATTGTCACAGTCTTTAACTAAACAACATACACTAATTGTGATCTAAGTGACATCTGCAACACCATACCCCCTTACCTACTTCCACTTCCCCTCACATAAACAATAATAAAACCTCAATAACTATTTACAATTTATAGTTATCAACAATCTCCTACGAACTTAATAAATTCGGAAATATAGATCGTCTCGGGAAATCAAAATTAGGTACATAAATATTTAGCACCTACCGTATGCAGATCTCTTCGAAACATAATTAGTGCTACGAATCCAGCGCCAATTCCAAATGGGGATAAACTTAGGAAAGCAAAGAATTTTCCTAACATATCACCTGAAAACGTTTCAGAATTAATTACACATTATGTTTCTTTGATTTAATAAGAGTTATTAATCTACAAAAATATTTAAAACAGTATAGAACCTTTGGGATATTCAACTAATGTTAGGGCTAAAGGTTGCCATTCAATTTCAACATTATTTTGATGCTCTACCATTACTTTGTCACCCATTGCTAATAACTTTAATTCATTCAAAATTTGATTAAACGCATTTAATACTTTTATTAGCTATATACTAGTGTAATATGCATTAAAAATATTTTAGCAAGACTTAAACAACAATCCATCCACCTACTGACTGCACTCTGACGTCTGACGTGACTGTTACAGATGACTGCGTGCAGGACGCACGCACGTCATTTCACTAATGTCATGTCACTAACCTGACAGTGACAGCCATGGATTATTAACCACAGAGTACTTTTATATAATAATATACTGATATATATTGTTAGTCCACTTTCAGACAAGCGCTTTCTCAACACTTAAGTGCCCGTAATTTTTAACGTTTCAGAGTTTTCACACGCGGATAAAACAACTACCGGCGTAAAAAAGCATCGTTATAAATAATGGGCGCTTAAAGATCGAGAAAGCAGAGAGCTTCTACACCAAAGATAATATTAAGTATAAATGATAAATGCGATATCCACAGAGTACATTTATATAATCTGTGCCGCTAATACTCGTTCATTGAAACAGTTTTAATTTCATCTTACTCATTCATTTCATTCTCTTTTATGTTCCTTTTGTTCAGTTAACTTCAGTCACTTCAGTCAGTTCTTTCTTAGTTCTTTCTTTTGTGTCATTTTGTGGTTCCGTAATTCGTCGTCAAAATATAGGGTGAAAAATATACTTGTAATTTTTAAAACCCAAAAATGGCAGAGTCGGAAGTTGCGGATTTGGATCTAACAATTGATGATTTAGTTCCCAAAAGTCCAGAAAGGTAACTGTTTTGTGAATATTGTTATTTGCATAAGTCGACTGCACTGCTGCATTCTTCTACAATGATTGTTATTACGAGGGCAATTTGGTCTTTGACTTGCCATTAAAAAGCCGTGTATTACTTTGTTTGAGATTTTAATATAGCATTAATGCACACCAGATCTCAGTGCCTTGACATTTGACCTACTTCTAGTCCAACTACCTTTTTTTGTGTTATGAAAAGAACCAACCTACGCGACACCTACTTTTCTACTTACCAACCTATTACAGTTTCATCAGGTATCAAACTATCAATGCATTGTACGTTTTAGCTCTCCTAATGATTCACTGTCCCAAATTATTATTGTGAATCCTTTCATTCTTACAATAAAAAATGCTTTGATATTGTTTTTTGCTCATTTAAAGTTTTATCTGGATTGCAATTGAAAATAAAACAATCAAATTGTATGCCTTCTTCTTATCATCCATTTTGTACATAAAATACAGAAATGTTGCATTTATTGTTTTCCATACATTAGGCCTAAGCATCATGTTCACCAATAAATCTTTCTTATATAAGTTAAATTTTATAAAAAGAAAAATTACAGGGTTGGGTATAGATAAATCAGGAATGTAGGTTCAAACATCCTTTATCATTTTAGCCAGATTAGATTATTGTTAGAATGAAGGGAGCTGGCAAGGGTTAGATTCAAATTGTTACTTTACTTGAATAATTACTATACATTAACTGAAAGTAGTAGTATAAACCCAGCTGGATATATATTCAAGGCAGGTTAGAACAATTTAATAAAATCAAATGAAGATTAGGTTCAAAATGTCACATTATATGTGACATCACACCCATTTCCTCTTGCCCTTGATGCACACCCTCAAATAAGGCTTTTTCAGATATATTATGATTTTACAAAACAGTTTTAATCAAATTAAAATTGTTCTCTCCTTCTTCCACCCCTATTTAATTTTTGGTGGTTGTACTACAAAGATACATAAATGTTTTTTATCTGAATAGGTTTTAATGATCATTATACTCTCCTTTATTCATGCATTCTTTGGTTATTTTTAGACTGGCCGAAGAAAAGAAAGAGAGTGGAAACCATTTGTACAAATTTAAAAATTACAAAGGTGCCCTGGCTATGTATGATGATGCAATCAAGTTGTGTCCAGAAAATGCTGCATATTATGGCAACCGATCTGCCTGTTACATGATGCTGGGCTTATATAAGAAAGCTCTGGAAGATGCTCAGAAGGCAGTTGCTCTTGATAACACTTTCACAAAAGGATACATCAGAATAGCAAAATGCTGTATAGCATTAGGTATGATGTAAAATGTATTTAATATATAAACAGTTACTTATAGGTATTGTTGACTGACCTCTTTTTATATATTAATGATATTAGTAATTTCCATATTACTTCAAAAACAGTAACTTTAAGTTGTGATATTTGTCATTCAAATTAAATCAAGAACCATATATCACAATTTTGTATGCGTGGTCACTGGAATGGATGTAGATGATATAAATAAATAAATAAAAATTATGGAGTATTTATATGTTTTATTTAAGCAAGTAAATTTTTATGTTTCAGTTGGATATCACCAACTGGAAGCCAGACATGATATTTATTTAAGGCTAATTAGATTTCATGACTAGCAACACAGATACTTCTATACTATTTAGGGATGGATGTGGTTGTCTGTAGACTACAGTGACAACTTAACATTACACTTAATATTATTAATCAAATAAGATAAAAATTAAAATTATGTTGTCTTATTTTGTCTATGGCCAAATTAATTTTTTAAAATCACACAAAATATTTATTATTTTTATCTATTTAGGTAGTAATGAAGCAAAAAATTACTTTCCAGGTGATATTTCTGGCGGAGAACAAGCAGTGCGACGTGCCAGTGAACTGGGAGGCCCAGATTGTGCAACGAGCGAGCGCCGTGCTCTAGAGTCTTTGCGGAGGCTTCACGAAGACGCTCAAAAGGCCATGGACAGTGGAGATTATCGCAGAGTTGTATTCTGCATGGACCGCTGTCTGGACTACAGCCCTTCAAGCTCCAAGTAAGTATAGAACTTTTAAGTAACTAATACAATAATTATTTGAATAAAATAACACATTTAATGTCTGCTCAATTTTTTGTATTGCTTCAGAGCAAAATTGACTAAAGCTGAATGCTTAGCAATGCTTGGACGATGTCAAGAAGCTCAAGAAATTGCAAATGATTGTTTGAGGTTTAATGACTTTGACACTGAAGCTATTTATGTGAGAGGACTATGCCTTTATTTTGAGGTGAGATTTATGATATACAAATAGTATCAGATTATGTATTATATATACCCTTATTTATTACGTTAATATGGTGTCATGAAGTCACAATTTTTATGACATCACATTTACGATCTGTGATGTGTCTGATGTATTAACATTGTCATGGTTGTTTAAGTGCACTTGACCTACATCAAATTTATGTGTCGTGGGGCAATCAATAAACCAGTTATCGTACCGATAGAGATCAGCCTGGGCATATATGCGAGCACTTGTTGATTTGCCTGTCTAAATCACGATTGGGACGAAACCTGATTCTACAATGTAGGATTTGTGTAAATAAGACACTGCATACACATAATATAGTTTTACATGTGGCAATACTGGTTATCATGCCATTCTACCATTCAAATTCAAAGTTCAGTTGGACACTAGTATTATGACATAAATATAATACACCTTTATTCATCACTACATAGTATAAAACAAAGTCGCTTTCTCTGTCCCTATATCCCTATGTATGCTTAAATCTTTAAAACTACTCAACGGATTTTGATGCGTTTTTTTTAATAGATAGAGTGATTGAAGAGGAAGTTTTATTTTACTATGCATAAACATTCACAGTTTTTCTGTAGTGTATTTAGTATCAGTATTGCACCAGTGCGAAGCGGACGCTAGTAATAATTATATTAGCTCTTTTGGATAGTACAATAACATGTTATTTCTTTATTACTATCTTAAATAATAACTTTCAGGATAAAGATGAACATGCATTCAAACATTTCCAACAAGTATTGCGATTAGCACCAGATCACAAAAGAGCAATGGATGCATATAAAAAAGCAAAATTACTGAAACAAAAGAAAGAAGAAGGTAATTTTATCCATCTGTCTTTGAATTTGTAAATTATTTAATCTGAATTTAATTTAATTCATTAGTTTGTAATTTTTAAAGGTAATGAAGCATTCAAAAGTGGAAAATGGCAACAAGCTTTAGCACTGTACAACGAAGCACTGACTATTGACAAAAATAACAAAACTGTAAATGCCAAACTATATTTCAACAAAGCCACTGTGTGTTCTAAACTTAATCAAACTAAGGAAGCAGTAGAAGCCTGCACTGCAGCTCTTGAGTTTGACGAGAACTATGTCAAAGCTCTACTTCGTCGTGCAAAATGTTACACAGAGCTAGGAGAGCATGAAGAGGCAGTAAAAGACTATGAAAGACTATACAAGATTGACAAAAACAAAGAAAACAAGCAACTGCTACATGAGGCTAAGATAGCTCTCAAGAAATTCAAACGTAAGGATTACTACAAAATTCTTGGAGTTGATAAGTCAGCATCTGAAGATGATATTAAGAAAGCTTACAGGTGAGTTATAGTTTATTTATGTAATGTAATAAAATTTATCTTTATTTCATTTCTGTGAAATTAATTGCATAATACTCGTAAGTAGGTGTAGTGGTCACTGCCATAACCCATCATCCCATCAACACCGGGACGCCTTACCAACTAGGCCACATATTTGACCTAATTTATAAAACAAAATTATTTAGTTTTAATAAACTATATGGTGCCCGCGACTTCGTCAGGGCAGGATTAGAATTTCGATCAATTCACACAATATCTTTATAAATTGTAGCCTATATGTTATTCTGATGTATAAGTTATATTATTGTAAAGTTTCAGTTAAAATCCATTCAGTAGTTTTTACATGAAAGATTAACAAACATCCATCCATACTTACAAACTTTCGCGGTTATAATATTGGTAGGATTCTTTAATCTTATAATAAATTCGCGTGGATCTATCAATCATTATGGCGAACTAAAAATAGAGTACATAATATATTTCAGGAAGCGAGCACTGGTCCATCACCCGGACCGGCACGCGGGCGCGCCCGATAGCGAGCGGCGCGAGCAGGAGCGCCGCTTCAAGGAGGTGGGCGAGGCCTACGGCGTGCTCAGCGACCCCAAGAAGCGCGCGCGCTACGACCACGGCCAGGACCTCGATGAGGACGGCGGCGGCATGGCTGGTCAGTACATCTATTCATATCTATCTAATACCTT
>DWAV01002152.1:0-11720 GCA_018231305.1 Noctuana lactifera | reverse complement strand
AGTAGTAGTAGAGATCTAGTAGTAGTAGTAGAGATCTAGTAGTAGTAGTAGTAGAGATCTAGTAGTAGTAGTAGTAGTAGTAGTAGAGATCTAGTAGTAGTAGTAGAGATCTAGTAGTAGTAGTAGTAGTAGTAGTAGAGATCTAGGCACTACGTCAGAATTCAGAGATCACTTCCAGATGATATCTTCAACCAATGCCATGGTTTTTTTAGGTAACCTATGCCTATAGTAGAGGAAGCCCATACAACTTGGCTACATAATATTATGTACGTCTCCTTATAAGAATAACCTGTCCCTGTATAGAGGCAACAAATAAAACAACAAGGTCGAATGTAAACCATTTATTTGTAATAACTGTTTATTCGAACGAACCGAGATTTAGCGATTGCGTTGCGTTAATGTAGGTATATATATGTATATTAATAATATCCAAAGCTAATTTAAAAACTCTCGTACACTCAAATATCTCCCCTTCACAATTTAATTAAAAAACTACGCGACTAGTACTGCGCGAGTGTTCTCGCGAAGTGTGATATGATCATTAAAGATGGCGGGTGATTCGTCAATATTATTGGAATTAGAATTTGAACAGTCTAACATCTAACTGCTACCTAATAACTTTCTAACACTGACAACTTTTATAAATGGTGAGAATTAGAAATTGAGTTTTGACAACTTTTATAAATAGTCAGAATTAGAAATTGAGTTTTGACAACTTATATAAATTGTCAGAATTAGAAATTGAGCTTGGTAAATTATATTTCATGAGTTCGTTGTAACTTTGATTGGATAGGTATAGATTCTAAATTAAAAATGATGGTTTCATGTAGGTATTTATGTTATAAAAAACTAAGTTTAAAACTAACAAATACATAGGTAAGGTAACGAGCAAAAATATAAATTTTAACTACACTCAGATACCTACTCATAATTATAAAGTAACTACCCACAAATAATTTTTATTTTTCAAAATATGCCTAATAGATTCTAAGTTTAGGAAATCAAAACAAATTTTCATCCAATATGATTAGTTTTCGGTAAACTAACAAAGGTATTATTAAGGAAAGACGAAATGTCAAAAACCCTCAACGGCTAGGTTAATGATCACATCACACTATTTATAGAATATGACAACACAATAACTTCAATTGCCAATCAGTTGGACCATCCGGACTAAATTCAGCAATTGTATGCATTTTGGAAATAGCATTTAATATAGTCAGCTTTATAAAAGCTTTTAGATTATTTCGGAACTAGATTTCGAATATACTCGCTCCATATCAGAGGGTAGCAGGTATAATAATTTAGTATCTATTTTCTAAATTTTTAAGAGTCACCCATAACGGTAGAACTGTTCAGCAGGTGGGACTAAACCTACAATATTTCGTATTGATAAGTTTATTTTGTAATCAAGAAACGGCAAAATGTGAAAATACGCGAAGTCATCTGCTATTAATAGGAAAATAGGTACTAGTAATCATATTTCTATGCAGAGCTCCTACCTATTACCACTGAATTTAGCCCGAATGCAATTATCCAAAAAAGCACGCCTTGCCAAAAATCTAGCGCATCCTTTTCATAACCAAATAACCTGTGTTGCCATATTAGATATCGGTATTATACAGTAAAAAATCTATACATTCCCTTTAAAATGAGAATTGCAACTACCGTCTAAATATGTAAATATGATAATTTCGATTACAATGAGCTTAATTATACAAATTCTTGGGGCACTTTATTAATATCAATCAAATATCTAGCGTGTCGGTTATTAGTGAAAAAACTTTTATTGGCGAACATGCATGCATTTCGCCTGACGGGCAATCCATGCCTCTGCACTAACTTTAAACATGGTTTCCTTCAATAAATCTTCGTCGCCACTATTCTAAGCATCTCCAAGACGACCAGCTATCTATCACTCACCATCTTGATTAGTCAAAACCGTTATTTACTAAATTTTAATAGTCAACAGTTTACAATACTTAAATTTTTCAACAAATTATCAAAGCTTTATTCATACGACACTATAATGATAGAAATTTCTTGATTTTTGAAATTTTTATACTTTGCTTCGGATTAAATAGCAACCCATGAGCAAAATATAGTAAAATTCTTTTCAAACTTTTGAGAAATATTATTTTAATTTTTAGGTGTTAATTGTAACGAGCCGTCTAGGAGAACACTTGTCGCAGCACCGACAAGTACTGAAAATTTCGATCGAATCGATCGATGGCACACACATTTCGATTTAAAAAATATTTGCCAAAGTGACACGGAATTTTAAAAATACACGCCCTTTATCGAATAATCAGAGCTGGTCACAAATAGCCGTGTCACAAATAGAAGGATGTCAGACGGCGCTATGCAATTGAAGTGAATTGGTTTATAAGTAAAATGCATGCATATTACTGATTCAATATTACTACATTTGAATTACAAGAGGTCAATTTAATCACTGTCTTAATATGCACTTTCGCTATTAACAACAATTTTGAAATATCTTTTGCATTCGAAGCTGGTATATTGTCGAAGCATAGAGACAAGACGTCTGTGTATAAATCTCATATTAAGATGAAAACTAATAAATGAATTAGTGTGTGGCATCGTATCGCGACAGTTAAAACTTTGTTCTTTTTTCGAAAATTCAAAATTCGTCAACCGAATCACTAATATCCGACATTTAAAACGATCTACTTCAAATTTATAGAAAAAATCTATATCCAAATTTCAAGTTCAAACAAGATAAGAGTGAAACATTAAATACGATATCTAAGCACCCCCAATAATTAATTATTAGTAGTTTAGAAACACACAATATTTCAAATAACAATTCTTATATTAGGTATTTACAAGGTTTCAAGGTCAACTAAAGGTTTACGAGTCAAAACTCCGGGTGAGATCATACAGGAAGGGCCTTACTAGACTCCTTACTTCCCGAGAGTACATGCCTCGGGTTCACCTAACTAACTAAACCAACACAAACCTAAACAAACTATTTACCAACTGAGATTTATTAAAAATATATATTATCAAATACGTCCTTTCAGTTGACTAGACACTATCACAAACTAAACTTGATATGTCAAAAATAATTTCAACCGATCACACATCGGTCGTTAACAATTTTAATTCGAAACTACCGTCAATTTTGCAAACTTGCCTCGCGGTGGTTTTTCGCGCCATTTTCAGCTACAACCAAAATTGACGGTAGCAGTTGAGCAGTTAATTTTATGATCTGCTTCAATCGAACCGTTAATAAAAGATATATTTATAACGCTTTGATCAGATCGTAAAAATAAATGCATCGTATGATAAATCAGTACTAAAATCGGTAATGGTGTGATTTAAAGATATTGTCACACAATGAGGCACTCATCTTACTTTGTAATACAGGGGTTTTCTCTACTGAACACTCTTCAGTTATTTTAGCTACAAGTATCTATAATACTCTTATGGTAGTTTTGAAAAAGCACTTTTTCAGACCAAATTTGTTTCAAATAATGCCTTCTGTCAAAATCTTAGTAATAATCGTTTAACTATTTATTTTAACAGCTACAGTTTTGTACCATAGAAAGTTGCACAGACCCAATTAAAATAAAGATTACTACTAACTTTTCATCGAAGACATTAATAATAACGTACCAAGGAAAGTTAAACTTGATTCCAACAATTCATCTGTCAAGGAAATTCGGGGAAAGCGACAGATCTAAATAAGTGCCCTTACATAATCTATGGATACTTACGGATTAACAAAATCTAGTGCATCCCAGTGTCGTGGGATATGTCATGAGAAACAAAATTACATAATGGGTGACTAATTTTCAGTCTATCATTTATCAAGGAAGACATGTCTGTAACAATGACGATACAATACAAATGGTTCATTACAAAATACTTAATTTACTTTGTACTACTACAGAAAGGGTTTCTATTCATTGTTTTCCGTTTACAATAATTTCTAAAATACACTACAGTTGAACTAATTCGATTATTTGCAAGGTCGAGACCTCAATCACATATTGAGTAAATTCCAACGGGATAAATAAAATTGTACAAAAAATATTGTCTCCATTTCCAAATTTCTAATCTTTGGTCCGTTTTCTACTTCTAAAAACGCTAGCATTTTCATCGACAAAGCAATTTTTTTTTAAATATAATTATTTAAATAAAAACGTGAACTATTAAGGCACAATACTGTGTCTCAGGGGGTTTTAAAGTTGATATGCTTTCGTCATTCGGAAAATTCAATCTACTTGAAACTACTGTCAACTACAAGTTTTGAAATATAAATTCTCATCAAGCAGCTCCCTTTGCTCCTTTCAAAAACCACAACACTTCAAATGTTCTTTTTACAACGAAAAATCGACTAAACCATTCAACTAAGTAAATACTCGAAAGTCTTATTTATAAAACCCAGCACCCAAAACCATTACTATTATCTACTTATCTATATACTGGGATGCACTTCACTAAAAACGTACCTACGGAAAATAAAAAAAATTAAGCAGCGATGAAAGACAATACTGATTAATGACTAATTGGAAATGAGTAGGATGTTCATGCCTTCTGTATGTTTCAAAGCGAGTCCACAAGGCTAAGTCCGTACCATTTCACCGCTTCTGTAACACTGAAAGGTAGTCAGTATTGTCTCACCACAGTTAACGGTCGTCTTCGTTCTTCGGTGCAGCGCCGCGTCGCTCGCCCGCCGTCATCATGCACGCCCGACTCCTCCTTAACCTCCTCATCATGCATCTATTCTCAAATAGGGTCTGATACTCTTCAAACTATCCACAAAATTACTATAGTCTACCAAAAATCTGGGTTTCCTTCAAATCTAACTAATAAAGAAAAACTGGCGCCCAACGTGGGGCCGGAAGCTCGTTCTAAACTACGTCGTCAACTGGATTAAAAATGTTTTGAATCTAATGTAATAATTGTATAATGTAAGGTAAAAAGCGATAAATGAAAGATCAGCTGTGTTTTGTGTCACCATTTATTTCTAAATCTCGACTAAGTGAAGATGAACCATATATAACTTTTATTTGAAGGCTGAAGGAGGCGCGCGGCCTGCACTACTGCGTCCACTAGCTAAGGGCCGTGTCGCCCTCTCTATTCACTAATGTCTAACAACGCCTTTTTTGTTAAAACCACAGTAATTCCACTTTAAATACTTGCATACAAAAGAGGCGCATTAGTTTATGTTACATACAAGTCTACATAATATTGCCGGATGACTATTACAAAACATTCATTATTATAATTATTGCGACAGAAGCTAAATAGGGGTGTTTCTTTTGCATAGACTAGCAGATAAATTACTTAGAAATTGAATTTAGTTGAACAGTTCCGACAAAATTCAAGTTAGCTAATTTTCAAAATCTAATCATTTTCAAAAATTAATTGAATAGCTAGCAACGAAGCATATTCACAATTACCCTAGTAAACCAATGTTTGGATCACTGCCAAACTTTACCCATTAATGTAATATATTTTGATTTATCTAATAGCCCAATTTTCGGATATTAATTTTTATAAAAACCAAAACTTTGTAAGAACTGTTTAAAAATGATAAGAAATTAATATTAATCTATGCTCGGAAACACAAGTCTGACGCACTTAATAAAATACAGGCTACTTGTAACACTACAGACCCAGACCCTTAACTACGGGTATTCCAATATTATACACAGAAAAAGTACCCTCAAATATTGCACAATAATCACCTATAGCGATTCGTGTGGGGGAAAAACAGCCCATAACTACATTTCTATTTCATCGTCGATAAATAAATTAAATCTACTTTTAAAATGCAATTACAACCAAAATATACAAAAGAAAATGGAATGTAAGTACAGACTCTATGTTTCAATTTAGCTTTTTGCAGGCACTTCTCGAACGTCGCTTATAACCTTTTCAATATAACCTGATTATTTGCAAGACTTATTCAAAACTATACGGAATACATTTTAGAAAAAATCTCACGAAAAATCGCGATCACAAAAGATTTAAGTGACAAAAATAATAAGTCCGTATTATAAAAGACGCCATCTATATCCTAAATATACAAAACAAATATCTAGCGAAGACATTTTTAACTATGCCGCCAATTTCCAATGCACGCGTGTTTCGATACGCATACTGTGAGAGACTAAATAGGCCATTACACATTTTAACTAGCAATAATTTTCGTTGCCGACCGGCAGTGTCGAGAAACACAGATAACACATAAAAAATACTTATTCTCTATGCTCTCACAATCCACGTGTCCACCGGGAGAGGCAAAGGAAACATGGCCGCGCGCCTCAAGCGGCGGCGCGTGGCGCGCCCTACGTTCTAAACAAGTTAATCACAATGACATACTCTCACTTAACAAGTGTCCGCGTTTATCACGTTTCAAATACAAACTCACTACTGAATACACCGATTCCTATTATACAAAAATATTGTAATATTCCATAATGTATGTGTGTAAATTCTAACACGTACATAATGCGCGCGCTGCGGCGCTGCCGCCACCTAGCCTGCAGTGCGCGCACTGCGCACGCGCCACACTGCACGCAGCCATAAGCCACAGCGCGCGCGTGCTATTATAATAATAATATAATTAATGTTATTGCTTTCGGTTAGTCATACTTAATTTACTATTAATATTGGTATGTAAAACTTCAAAATCACTACACTACACGACTACTCTAGCATCTGCCGTACATTTAAAACACACAACATAAATTTAATTTTTTTTTTCCATTACAACATACTTTATATTATACCAATCCAAAAATTGTATATTAATTCATGTATATATTATAACCTTAGTAATAATTAAGAATATACTTTCAAGTTTTTTTGTTCACATTGGTCCAGAGGAGCCTGGATTCGCGAGAAGCAAGAAGGAACATCACTAGTGCAATGTTGCCGATGCTGTGCTATGGCATTTGTGGTGTATGGCACATCACTACTGCGTAAGCTTTTTCTATAGAATAGAAATAACTACATTTAGGCAAGAAGTATTGAGCAACAGTAGACTCTGTGTTAGATCGAAAGTACCTCCAAACAACATTAGAACACTTAAAAAACACTAATTAAAAATGACTAGAGAGGAATGTATTTTTCTTATGGCAACAAAGAATTAATTTAGCGTCTTAGTTGGCAATGTCTTCTTTTATTATTGTCTTATACTTAAGCTACACGGGCCTAACATTGCGGGTAATATTCAATTTGGCATTCACTACTCATGATACGCCGCCATTTTGTTTTAAACCATAAAATGGCGTCGAGCCCCTAAACACCTGATACTACAATGACGCTGCTAACGTAGAAAAGGAATCATCATTTGAGCAAATCGAAAATCTTTTGGCTAATTATTTGGCCGTCGTTGGCAAATGAGATTCAAGAACCAGGAAGACTGTGGGCCTCAAGCGAAGCGGCACTACAAGGTCTACACTACGTGTCTACGTTTGTGATATTCCTCTCGAGGACACGGCGCCCCGTGGCCCGAGAGGAATATCCTTAATAGCACGTTTCACAACCACCGTGTGGCAAACGCCTGTTGAAACAATTGACAGAAGAATTGGAAGATACAGGTTTTTTTTTGTATTTAAATATCATTTTACGTATAAGTCCATGCCAACCATGCCTTACGCCTACAATGAAGGAGTCCAGAGTCGAGAAGTGTTAGTCACGAGTGTTCAAGACGCATTAACTACATTGTAATATATATAATAATACGCATGCCTTCGATAGCGTACTACGTCGACTTACCATTCCGCCTTCGTCGCCAACCCCACCGCTCTAGAGGTATTGGCGCCCAACGTGGGGCCAAGTTTTGTCCTCGCAACAAACTCATTTTCACACGAAAATCAATCTACAACTCATAATTCAACGTGCACGCTAAGCTATGAAGGAGTTTTGTGAGGAAACAAACCACACCCCAGCACAAAGGTACTAGCCCGCGCGAAATAAAACACATTTATTGTTCTAATATTATCCATGTAATGACACATTGGGTATCTAGGTGCTCCATTACATACAGTTATGTACGGGCGAAATACTAAGACCACTAAATACAAATCTACAGCTAGCCTACAACCGACGCGAGCTGTCGCAAACAAGACACTATTCAATCAGAAGACAGCGGGCGTCGGTGTTGCGTTATCAAAATAACTAATACACTGGTGGTTTTAGAGAAAATTAAAATATATATAAATAAATTTTGTTAGCCAGCCGCGGATCCCGTTAACTCGAAAGTGTCAGGACCGCGGCGTGAAAATAATATACATAGGGTATATAAAGAAAATTAAGTACATAAGTTCAAATCTAGGGCGCCTACCGCCGTCTAAAACTTTGGCAAGACTACAAGCGGCCGCCCCAGGGTCACTAAAATTGTAAGACATCACAATCAATAATATTATCAACCATCTAATACTGAAAATTTCAGGAAAAAATGCTAATATACAAAAGGGTGTTATCATCGGCGAGGCGGTCGACGCTTTGCGTGTCAAATGACATACTCAATTTCACAGACCATTAGTTAAATAAGTATCCGTTAAGCAACTTCGTTCACTAGCAAATGTAGTTTAAGATTTGAAGACAAACAATTTGGCGTTACACTAGCAACAACCAAAAAGTGTCTAAAATTTCAATTTTATTCACATTACAAATTCTATTTTTTAATTTCGATAAAAAGTTTGTCAATTGACTCATGAAATTGTGACGTCACAATGTGTATTGGTCATACAAAATGTACGAAGGAGTCGCGTTTTGACAGTTGAATAAAAGCATCTCAATTGACTTGCTCGTTAAATACCCCAATAGAAATTCTGTTGCATTAACAATCCATATTTTATATGTATTCCAAACAGCTTCCCGATTCCCACAGCGTTTGTATTGTAAACAACCGCCTCGTGAATTTGACACGCAAAACGGGACAATCGCTAGTAATCTCAGGAGGTTTCTAGCCTACTTATATTAAGAATACTGCTAATAATAATAAGGGTATGTGTTTACATGTGAAATAGCATTCAGTGGATCTGGTGTGTGGAAAACGTAGTTATGTAGCAAGTAACTAATTAAACTGAGACAAAGAAAAGCGATGCAAAAGGATTCGCGAGCACTATTTAAGCGTATTGCACGATATCTTTAAATGAGGGTAGTCTATTCAATAAATATGAGGGTATGTGTATATTTTTTGTTAAAAAAAATAATAATTTAGTTTAAAGACAAAAATTAACGCATAAAGATTTGTTATATAATGACGTAGCAATCAACATTTCGAGTATGTTACACGATACTAAGTTTCTAGTGCATTCCATTAAGATTTCATCGAAGACTACTTCAGAGAGCCGTCTTTTGTTTTATGACGTCACGTTACAATTGCATAAGTGTAAGTCTACTTGAAGACAAGTTAAATATAAGTTCACTTATAACAATAAAGGTTAATAATATACAATTTTCCACAGACCAGATCAACATACCAAGTGCGCCGACCCGCAAAGGAATGTGGTCGACGAAGCTACCGCATGCACTCTGCTCTACACTGGCCGCCCGGCTTTGCCCAACTTGTTCAACTCAATACTGAACCACTCACTCTACGACATTATTGTCAGACCAACGGCTCCATGTGATTGAGCTAACTATTAAAATTATTTAAATGTACAAATTTCGCCTCAGCGCAAACGAGATACGAGACGCAAAATCGTAACAGATGTAATATGAAATCTCACAAACACTCGAGTCTCGAGTGGCAACCCTTTTAGCGATACAACAGATTCAAAAAAAGCATGTCTTTTCCTCAGTGAAAAGACACATTTACGTCACAATCTCTAATTCTGTGAAGTTAACTATGACGCCGAGCGCTTCTCGTTTCCGTTGGGCGACTAAAATAACTAATTTTCCATCAACTGGTCTTTGAGCATTTGATAAAAACGATGATATATCATAATTAACTGTTATATCAGCTACGTACGTCATTTTAAGTACTTCGTGTGACGGACTAAGTCCGGGAACGTTCCGACTTAACCTAGGAATTGCACAAACACAACCATCATCGTCTTTTCAATAACTTTAGATTAATTAATTATAATAATTATAGTATTAATACTTTTCTAATCACAGAGTAAAGATTTCGAGTATTGCTTGAGAGAGATATATGCTTACACTACGCGGGAACAAATTAAGTACGTTTTAGTCAAATTACACTTAACGGACACCCACGACACGATAATACCTAATAGGAGGGTAGCCGGAAATAGCGGTACAATTCAAAACTAACAATCTCAAAAATACAGATAAGTTTTAGGAAAAAAAAAAAAGAGTTAATCTCAATTTGAATTTCAAATCGGGCTTCTTCGATTCACGAGAAAAACGTTCGTTAAATATGCTCACGTTCGCTATAACATTAAAATAAATATTACATGCAAAGAATTCGAATTTAAGTTCCTGCAAAAGGTTTTCCAAATGCTTTTTCCATATCCGTAACAAGCAAAGAAGCCCTTTTTTTTACAAAATTACAAATACCAAATACGAACTACCTCCACAAAATCCTTAAAATAACTTACCTTTCAGTGTAAAAAAGTAATAAAAAATATGATTACACATTACAATACGATGAAAATTTGTAAAAAGATTTAGTCAATAGACGACGCACTCGAGTCCAAACCGATATTAAACACTAAGAATACAGTATGAGACTGAAGTACATAAAACTGGCGCCCAACGCGGGGCTCAATCGAGCAAAGTCGGGCGGCGGCACTATAGCAGCTTAATACTTAGCTTATTGTCTCAAGACACTCTGGGTGTTAGTTCGCATTCCCTGATAACTAAACTAATTAAACGTACTCACTAAGAGAGCCCAATCGAACCAAGCGGTGAGAGCGCGGCAAAACAAATAAAATTTTCTATCGAGTATTCACACATCCGCGACAAAGATTGCCATATCACGGAATGAAAACATCCCTCACACATTACACGCAACAATGCCACTTACCACGCTCGCAATAAGGTTACAAACGGCGTGCAACTCATTTCACCCGCGTCCACCGCGTAGTTCCGCGTCTTTTGCGATTGGATTCTGTCTTATAGCCTCTTAGCACATTCAAATAAAAAATATATCAACGAACAAAACTGTTATAATATATATAGCAATTGCACTGAAATACTAAACAAATAAAGATACACCTCAAACTACTGCACACTGTTCCCACACCACACACAACTACCCTCAAATAGGAAATAAATTAAACAATTCTATCAAACAAAAGACGAAATCCAATCGCCAAAGTCGCCCGGGGCGTCTATAATCTACAATTTCATACATAGAATGGCATATGTATTGTAATGATTGCTTCGAGTTAGATATGTATGAGGGAGTGAGCGTGGCGGCCGACGCCGGGTGACGCAGCTCACGCGCTGTGACGTCACCCGCCCACGTCGTAAGCGTATCAATAGGGGCAGCCGGGCGACGGCTCCAGGGCTGGGATTGACGTTTCCCGTTCACAGACTACCAATGTTCTGCATTTTTTTTTAAAAAGTGGTTGATGTATCGACGCACAGGCCAAACCTTAGGGCTAGAAACTTAAAAATGTATGATCCTTTTATAATGTAGTCATCCACTAAGATTTTTTTAAAAATTCAACCCTCAAAGGGGGTGAAATAGGGGATAAAAGTTTGTATGAAAATTTTTATTCCTTGGACACTTTGCATGAAATTTCGTATCAATTAGG
>DWAV01002151.1:0-11725 GCA_018231305.1 Noctuana lactifera | reverse complement strand
ACGGATTTTGATGCGGTTTTTTTAATAGATAGAGTGATTGAAGAGGGAGGTTTATATGTATAAACGTTCACAGTTTTCCTGTAGTGTATTTAGTATCAGCATTGCACCCGTGCGAAGCCGCGACGGGTCACTAGTTACTTATAAACAGAGCACCGGAGGATTTTGAAATAATGAGGTGTAACCATAAATCAAAAGACCTCAGGAAAACATAGTCAAATTTACAGATATTTTGATAAAACAAAAATTGTTTATACCGAAAATATATTTTATACATACTGCGGCAGAAATACACTACTTGTACTTCAGGACCAGGATCTTATAAAATTGTTGTTGTACACTAGAAATAATAGATAATATGATATACCATCATTTTTCATTTTTGTTTATGTTTTGGAAATAAATAAAAAATATCACATCAATCTCCCATTGGCTCAGACGATAAATTTTGAATATATGCACAGTGTTTTATAAATTTTTAGTATGATATTTTTAATTAATTTTTCATGAGTTTGTTCAATATCACCTTGCAGATTTGTATCTTTGTCAGCATATATTTTTTGGAAATAAATCATTTAAGCCAAAAATTTCATTTCATTTTAAAACTTATTTTAAAAATAAATTACCTATTAATTATTACATTAAACATTAAATATGTAACACAATAAGTTATTTAGTTACACTACATGTAATTTTGCTCTGTACTCTCTGATTTCTATCCAGTCTAAAATTCCTGTTTATATCGTAGAATCTAATTTTTAACGCTAATATTTAATATTAATCTATAAAGAAAGCTATAATATTTACTACGGATAAATAAAACATAAGAAAATATAGTGCATTAATAGGAATCTACTTTTTATGTGTAATGAGAAAATAAACTAAAAAACAAGAATTTAAATTTTCTTTTGTTTCATTCTTAATACTTCACACTTAAAAATAGATGTTTTTATACCTGTGTATAATAGTGTTTTTGGTAACATCGTTCTTTTAAAGCATATTCAACCATAGTATGTTTATAAAATGTGCATTATGTATCACAAAGCATCAAATGTTGGTGATACAGAATCACTGGAATGCTGGCGATTCAATGAATTAGTAATTCCATTTTCATTTGTGGTTGATGATGTTCTGAAAAATATAAGAGAAAATTACTGTAATTAAACAATGTTAACATTTTAAAACGGTGGTACAGCCCCACATGGTTGATAATAAGGTCATTCATAAAATGAGCGCAAACTACACCCTCTTATCGAGGACGTTTTAGAATCGCACATACTAAATCTTGGTTTTTGTATATATCAATAGAGCTGCTAAAAAGTGATATATACTAAAGTGAGATTTACTGAAAGTACCAACCCGAAGAACGGCAAGAGCGTGACGAGGTGCGCGCGCGACGTGACGGCGCGCAGCTCGGGCAGCGCCAGCAGCACGTGGCGCAGGTACGCCTGCAGCGCCGCGCGCCGCCGCTCCACCACGCCCGCGTCCTGCGACACCACCGAATGTGCTACATGGCCCAATGCCCAGGTTATGGTTCAAACATATTTCCCATTAAGGAAAATAGCAGGTACAGTGGACAACTACTTGATACATTTACATTTATAATACTCCAAATAAATTAATAACGAATAAGCAGTATTATTTTTGCCATACTCGTATAATATATGTATTATTGAACATAATAACATTGTAGGTATACATACTCGTTTTCTTAATGCTCTCTTAGGAGGAAACTTATAATTAGCGATATCTGGGTGGCACTTTTTCAACTGCGTATGTAGTTCATGGAACTTTGCATATCTGTGATACACGTTCCATTCTTCTTGACCTATTTTGAGGAAAACCTGAAATTACATTGTAATACAATTTTTGATTGAGTTTCAACCAGTAGGTACATAACGTTCTTTGTCTGATACCTAATTTCGAAAACCACACACTAAAAATTTAAATCTAGAAAAACTTATACATAATTATTATAAACACAAAATAGTCCGTAAAAAGCTGTCATACATTTCGGGCGAGTGTGAGAATTAATGTGGCAGCAAGGAAGGTAAATTTGAACTCTAACCTGATAGACATGAAAGGAATGCGTCTTCTTCCCAACTAAAAATGCACTTGGAATGTACACTTTCACATTGGACTCAGGGTAGTCTAATATTTCTATGGCTGTGCTACTTTCTAAATCTTGAAGCCGTCTCTGCAAGTGTTGATTAAATTCCATGAGCTCTGCATGCATTTCTGCTACCTGCAAAATATATATTACCATTACTCATGATTCATTAATAATGTAATAACAGAATTAAGGTTAATATTATTGATCAATTTTAAAAATGCTTTATAATGATTATATTAAATTCAGTGTCAGATAAATCGGTAAAAACACAACAAATATCCTTTACCTGAACTAGTTTCTTTTCATATTGACTTATTTGGTCATCTTCACCATTATTAACTTTTAATGTTAAACCCATTTCTACAGCTGACATATAATTACGTAACTGATCCTTTAACCTGTCATTCTCTCTGAAACAATAATGTCTTTTAAGATATCGAACATCGTAAAATACATATTATAATATTTTCCGATTTCCAAATAAAAGGAAAAAAAGATATATTTACTTGCTCAAATCTAGAACGACCTTTTCCAATTTATTTATTTTCTCCTTGCTCGTCATTTCAAACTCATTGAACTTAAGCTGTAAACTCATATATTCCTTTTCTCTACTTTCTAGCACATAATTCATTGTTTTATAATCAGGTACACTTTCATCCTCAGCAAAACAAAGCTCCAAGCACGAATTGCTACCATCAATGCTGCCAGCCACTTCTTCACTATCACTTTCATATATTTTCAGAACATTTACACTTAAATCTGAAGCATCATCTTTGATAACATTATTCCTATCTATACTATTCGAACTAGAAAATATCTCCTTAGCACTTTCTGATAATTTGGATAAAATTTGTAATGGGCTCTCAATTCCTCTGACACTGTCGGGGAAAAAATGTCTTATGCCATTTCTGCATTCTGAACTAGTTGGTTCACTGACAGATGCAAGAAGAGGAGTCACTTTAGGGTCAGGAGAATTTAGACAGGTGGGGGGAGCACTAAACCAAGAGGACTCTACTACATTTTGTGCAGATGCCTGCTTTGTATTATTTCCTTTATTTTTGCCATCTTCTTTGTCAAAGGATATAACTTGCCGTAATGGTTTACGTTTCAGATTACCAGATGGTTTTATCGGCGTAGGCAGTGGAATAACAAGCTCTGCTTTCTGTGTTTGGCTTGTTTGTTGTGATTCATTCAACTCTGCTCTGTCAATAGATAAGGCAAACAAAACAGATGATAAGCCTGAAACAATGTATGTAATAAAATTATTAACCTTAGTATTTGTTGTTAACAATTTGTCGAATCGGAATTATTACCTGCTGCTACACCAGGCAATAAATGAGCTTCTGCACTTTTGACGATGGCGCCTTCTTCATAATATTCAGAGAGGAGACCATGTCCAATCCAACTTTGTAAATATCTAGAAATAAAAAAAATATTTTTAACAAAAATATTTAAGTAAAGGATACTTCGTCGTGGGCTGATCGTTGATTTGGGACAAGGTTAAATATGCTTTGGTAACACCACAGGATCTTTTTCCCAAGCAACAACAGGCAAATCTTCAAACTTTCTAAAGACTTCTTTCACTTCTAATGACGGGCAAATTAAGAATTGCCAGCTTAATAATATCATGATGCAAATAAAAAATTATGAATACCTAGTCAGGCATATCTCGATCGGCCCAGTCGGATAAGAGGATCATAAGGTATTTGTATACACTCGATGAACGTCAAAAACACAGTACAGTGAGTGGTGGAGATGGGGAAAAGTGCGATTGACAAGACTAGATGTGATATTTGTCTTTATAACTGGGGAGGACGGGATCCTGTCGCTCACAAACCTCAGATGGTGACTAGCACTTGCGCACATACAATACAACATAATAATTATTATTTTTAAAAGTAGTATAGCATGAACCCTATAAGAGTGTTGTAACATACTCAAACACACACACACATGGAGAATTACTTAATTAGGAAGAAATATGAGCTTACCTTTCCAGGGACCTTTCATTTAAAGCAGCTCGCAAGTATGCTCTAAAATATCCCAATGGAGTGTTAATATTAGAAAGGATTTTGAATCTCTCCTTCTCATGTTTTGTTAGATGCAGACAACTATAGCTCCATAAAGAATTGCCTGAAATTTATGAACCATCAATCTACACTACACTCAAGATAAATATTAACTTATCTATTTTTAAGGTTTGCTGACGCTATATAGAATACCACAACCCCATAACAATAAGCCCGCATGTTTATTCTGTGGCTTGTGAGGCTATGTTAGCTCCGACTTGATTTGATTAATATGAGTACCATTATCATTAAGCTTAATATCATCTCACTGTACTTGCACATAGTCCACTAACCTATGATGTGCATTCTAGGTCTATGTATTTAATATATAATATGACAAACACAGTAAAAAGTTTACAATTTTATTTTTACTTACATTAGACCATCAATATTAATCATTTGTTGCAAAAAATTAAAACATGTACATAAATGTAGCTGATCATAGAAAGAAAATAAGTAGGTAAATTGGATATCCTTTGTCATATCAATTTAGAAACAGACCTTTTGACTTACCAACATTGATGATATTGAATGTAAAATTTAAACCAGCTGAGACAAAACTCTGAATAGTTGAATTTGATAAATTCGTCTTAATACCATGACTTAGAACTTTTTCCCATTTTTCACATAAGTGAGCAATTCTGAAAATATTTTTACAATGTCAAGAATTGGTTTATATACCTATATTGGTTTATTTAATTTGTAAATGACTTCTTTTGTACATGCTAATTTGAATATTTTTATTCTTTATAAATCCACATGCCTATAAAAATGATTCAGAGCTATTTAGAGTATATTTCCTGAGAGTTGAGGCAAAATAAAAGCAGGGTTACTGACCTCTTTTAAAATTATGACAGTAATAATAACAAAAAACTTGTATTATTAACAGCTAAATGGTGGATATAAAAAATTACAACTGTCTTTCCATATATTTATCAGAAAATTAAGGGGCACAGTGAAAAGACTGTCAATGTTCTTATTTGCGTTAATTAAAGGGACTTGGGAAGGGAGGGAATTGTGTTGTTTTAACCAACCTTATATCATCTTCTGTAGCCAATTCTGATCGCCCACCAAAACGATTTTGGCAATTTTCTACACAATTCAGCAGTTCCTGAAGGACTACTTTGCCATTATCAATTCTCTTTTTAATTTCTTCCTTATTGTCTATCGCACTGGCTATAGTGTTAATTATCTTATTATGCTAAAAAAAAAATAAAGTACCTAAGTTTCTTGTCAGGGATATCTCATTTTTGGATAGTTATCAAAGGCAGGTAGGTACTAAATAAAATATTGTAACAATTCTACTGATGAAATTGAAATAATTATGTTAGTCTATGCAATTAATATTAATGACCTCCAGATTTTCAATGTAAATATCAAATAAATATGATCGGGTCATGCTTACCATCATTCTTTAATTTTAGATACAATCAATTTTTCATATTTAGATTGACCAACATGCAATCAATGCACTTAAATTATTATATAATAATATTATGTTTTGTTATTTCCAAATTTCCAAAACACTAACGTAAAACGTAGTGTAAGTAAAGACGTAACGATAACGTAAGAAAACAATAGCCAACTTTGACAGTTGACATGACAGTGACAGATACCAATAGCTTTGCAAATGGTTGTAGACACTAGACAGAGGATATAGAAAATAGACAGACTCTTACAAGAAGAATAATTATAATTATTCTTAATAATATAGATAATTGTATATAAATATATATATTATAGGTAATTATCTAAAGCGAGACGACGTCATATAAAATTTACGTGTTTGAGCAAGATAAAAAAGAAATTTTTTGTTCGTTCGTTTTGTTTGTTCACTGTTGCTATCTCACGTGATACGTCGATGTGCAATCTATTTTTACACACACATTGCACACGTATAGTGCAATTAATGTCTGTGCTGAGTCTGTGGCATAGACATTGTGCATACGAAGTAAGTATATCTTTTTTGTCTGTGGGTTGTGCTGTGTGCGTACTGCGTGTGGTGCTGTGCTGCTGTACTTTTTACAAGCAAGATTACAAGATGGCGTTCTCAGTTAGATGTTTGTAATAGGTACTTGTAATTTTGTGAAATTGTAATTGTAACTTTTCCCTTGTCATTCTGTTTTTGCTTTGTACATATTAATTTTTAAATTTCGTTAAAGTGTTACTGTAACATTTTTGTAGTTATTTTATTTACTTTTATTTAAAATTGAATCATATTTTATCATGAGTAATTACGAAGATGATCAAAGTGAGGATGGAGAAATAGCGCGAAGTCCCGTTAATGACGAAATGGATTTCAGGTATATTTATTTATATTTTTATAAGAACAAATTCGATTACAATATTTTATTGTAAGATGCATCAGCATTTCTGTGAAAATTTGAAAATTATAGTCTTTAGTCACGTTACAGGATTATGATGACTTGTTACGTTTATTTGTTATTTTTGCCAAATTAAAATATGAAAATTTAAGCATTTTATCATAAACTTATTTCTAGCTCTAATATTGTTAATATTGCAGCTTATCGGACGAAGACCGCGAACCTCATGATTCATTAGTAATTAAGCCACCTCAGGCTGTGATTCGGCCGTCACATAGGGATAAAAGAGGTCACAAGCGTTCTGGTAAAGAAAGGTATAAGGAAACTGCTAGAAAAGACAAAAAACACATGTACAGGTAAGCTAAACAAAAAATGTTCAGAATTTCTTTGACCAGTAATTAGGTAATTCCATTGTATCAATCAAAATTATAACCTATTTGAAACCCATGTTTTCTATTCATGAATAGAAAACATGGGTTTCATTATATTATTATGAATAATAAATGTGTTCATTAGTAGTGCATTAGTTATATACCTACATAATTCAACTAATTATAAATTTTGTTGCATTATCCTTCTATTCTATATTCATAGATATAATTGAAATTCATAGATGGAATTATAAATTGAACATCCCCACTTCTACCAGGTTACTAAAGTTAAATATAATTTATATTATGACTAACAAAATTTTCATTTAATAACATTTATAACATAATGTTAATCTTCTAATAGGGAGCGTGATAAATCAGATAAACCAAAGAGAGATATGACTAAACCTTTAGATCGAGAGGAAATGTCCAAAGAGTATTATAGGGAGAAACAATATTATAGAGAAAAGGAAACTTATCGAGAAAAAGAACCAAGAGAGAAGGAGATCTATCGGGACAGGGAAGTAAGAGATAAAGAGGTTTATAGAGAAAATCCATATAGGGAAAGAGAGCACTATAGAGAAAGGGAATTGTACAGGGAAAACACTTCATTTAGAGAAACTCCAAGACCTAGGGAAACATATACTAGAGAAAAAGAAACATACAGAGAGAAAGATACATATAGAGATAAAGAAGTATACAGGGAAAAAGAAGTATATAAAGAAAAGGAAACTCAAAGGGATCGTGAAGCATATGTAACTCGTGAGCGACAGTACAAATATGCAGAGGCTGAGCGTAAGCGCTTAGAGCCTGACAGAATTGAATCTAGACTTAGATTATTAGCTGAAGAAGGCAGATCAAATCATGCAAATCATAATAATGAAAAGGAAAATAGAGATAAAACTTCAGGTGATAAGGAATTGGAGGATTTAAGAAGTAGATTACTAAGTAAAAGGATATCAAAGGAATTGGGTCAAGATGCAAAAAAGCAATATGAATATAGTGAAAGGGAAGCAAAAGTGGAGCGGCATGCAGTTCTTGATAAGACACAACAAGAAAGACGGAAACGGTTAATTGAAGCTGGTAAGTAAATTCTTCAATATCTCAACTTCCTTCTATACAATTCTTTTTACACCCATAAACAAATAAGCTTGTTTGCTAGACAATCTTTACACTGTTTTTATTATCTTTTAGAGCGTGAGATGGTAAAGAGAAAAACTGAGTCAAGAGGTGAGCTGGAAGCTAGACGGGAGGAGCGTCGACGACGCGGTAAAAAGAGATCTGTGACTCCAGATGAGGTTGCCAATAAGAAAAATAAAACCGACCACTCTCCAAATTATGGAGATTCTGTTGTCACAGTCTCAGATGCTAGTGATTTAGATATGAAAAGTGTTTCTCCCAAATCAGAACCTGAAGAAGGTAAACAAAAGAATACATTGGTGTTTTATTAAAATTTACACTGCCATTTCTGTGTTATAGAGACGAGTCATTTTATTTTTTAGGTGAACACACAAATTCAGATACTGATGATGATGAAAGTTCAACTGAATCAGATACTGATGACTCCAAGACGGAAGAAGAAAATGGGGAAGCAGATAAGTCACCTGTGAGGGAAAAAAAAGATAATGAAGATGATAAAGTAACATCTAGGGCAAGCTCCAAGTCTAAGTCACCTACTCCTAAGCTGGAACATAAAAGTCCATTATCTAGCGATTCAAGAAGGTGTGGAACAAATCCATTAATGGTCTTATTGATTTTTTTAAAATGTTTTTTTAATAAAGTAATTTTTTTATCAAATTTCAGGTCACGTTCTAGATCTAAAAGCAGAAGTAGATCTCATTCTTTCTCACCACCACCTCCAGGTGAAAATGGGAAGACAGAGGATGTTAAGCCCAATGAAGATGATGAACAATCAAGACTAAGGGAAGAGGCTATTAATGCTTTGCCACCATATTATCCAGCCTTGCAGGTAAAATATTTATTTTAATTATTTCTTTGTACTTGTGACTTAGAAATAAAAACATCCAATTTTATATATTCACATATCTCATAATTAGATTTGATGAAAATTTACTAGAAGAAAATTTAAATGCCGGCTTCTTATAGGTAATTATTTTACTATTGGACATTACTTTTTATAACTTAGAAGATTTAACTAATTTTTGTCTTTACAAAGCTTTGTCTTTAAAAGACCTGTCAACGGAAATATATCACATTTTATCTATGTAAATATGTTTAAATTTTGTAATAAGGCACAGTGCCATCATACCATGCCACCACCATACTTATTATAATGCCAATCAACACTTGACAGGGAAATGTAAGTTTCATTGTTTAACATGTTTAAATTTACTGTCTATTTTAAATGGAGGTATTAATAAGTGGTGTCTTATAGGGCTGTCGTTCTGTTGAGGAATTTCAATGTCTCAATAGGATTGAGGAAGGAACTTATGGAGTAGTTTACAGAGCGAGAGACAAAACCACAGAAGAAATTGTCGCTCTGAAACGTTTAAAAATGGAAAAGGAGAAGGAAGGATTTCCTATTACGTCTCTGAGGGAAATCAACACTTTACTAAAGGTAGGATCACACTCTTTAATATTTTTATATGATAAGCTCACTTGAGCCATCGTAATGCATCAGTGCTCTTTACTCAAAGGTTTATGGTAATGTTTAATGTACACTTGTTCTGATGTAATGAGGTACTGCTTCTTTGGGCCTCGGGCTTTGAAGCACTCGATGGCTCATGTGTGTATTTCACTTAATTAATGCCATTTATTTTATTTCTACAGGCCCGGCACCTCTTTCTTCAAGAGGGTAGTTAGAGGTGTAGCCCAATAGCAAGGGTTAACAACTTCAATACACGGGCGGGCCTAAGTATTATTATAAGGGGATTTATTGCAGGGGCAAGTTCAGCATTTCCTACCACAGCAAACATTAACACCCATTGAAAAGTAATTTTATTTTTGCCTACGAACATTGAAAGTTATTGAGAGGGTACAGTTTTAGCAGAACGACCTAGAAAGTCCCAGGAACAAGCTTATTAACACGATGACTGCAATTAATGACTCAAGGTAATTATGAGTAGTAATAATTATAATCAAGAGTAAATGTAAAAAAAATACTAAAACTACAAAAAATAGCATGGCACAATGGTTATAGAAAATGCAAGATATATTTTATTTAAACATGTGAATAGATAGGTCTGTACCATTAAAATATATTATGTTTTACTCCTAAGTTCATCTAGTTTAATTCAAATGCAATGTGCATTGAAACTGTTTTAATAATGTGAATTTACTGTAAAAATCACATATTTCTTTGTCTTTTATTTTAGGAGATATTTCTACACTCCAAACTTATTGACTGTGAGTGGACAGAATTTGCATATTATATATTAGCTTAGTTACTTTGGTAGGTTATAATTATAAATATAAATGAAAGTTTGGATGTTTGGCTATTAAATTTAATCATTCAAATTGGCTTGACAAATTTGGATGGATATTGGCAAAAAAATAGTTTTAACATAAAAAGTATCTTATTTTAAAAATGATGTAGTGGTAAACTACGAAAAATAATGTTAATACATTTGAAGGTAATTGTAGGTTAAACAGTAATATTTAAAATGACATCGTTGATTCCGACACGATATGTCTTGTCAAAATCGTTTGGCGGGATTTCAAAACCTAACATTATTATAACTATTGTGATTTTGTTATTAAAAACTTCGGGTTATACAGTCTGTATCAGAATAATTGTACATATCGTAAAAAATTTGTAAGAGTCTTGAAATAATTAAAAAGATAGAATTAAGTTGAAAGATGGAACGAAATTATGATTTAAACAATAACGCTGCTCCTTTTTAAAGCTCTGCAAAGCAAAAACTGAATCGATTTAGCACAGTAATGTAAATTGAGATGCTAATTTTAAATCAAGACTTAGAATTAGTTAGTTTGTTCTCAAATTGAAGTTAGGACACTTTCTGTTTCAGGCGGGCAGTGGCAGACGTGAGCATGTGAGTGCTTTACATACTTGGTGTCATCACTTTCTGCCCTTATTGTAATACTCTTATTATAACGCCATTTGATCTTGAAGTAAAAATATTTTTAAGGCTTTATTTAGCAATAATTGCATCAATTTTAGTAGTCAGGACGCTACCAAATTAATATTTCAAAAACGTTTCACTCAATGATGATGAGCGATAAATTAGTGATGACGCCAAGGCCTCGGTTATGGAGACGCAACAAGTGACGCGGGATGCAATGCGGGATTGCACAGCTGATGTCTGCATATTGATTAATAAATGTGCAGTGACAATTAAGTTTAAAGATGTATTGATATTCAGGTTGGAGAAAATGGCACGGCAGTATATAAAATCATTCGTATGAAAATACATATTATATTAAAATATTAAATTAATTTACTATAGCCACAGGAAAAACCGAAGGAATGCGGGATGATCGTACAAGTCCTCAGGCGGCTTTGTAAAAGTTGTTATATTTTATTGCTAGATTATTACAGACTTTTACAGTTGGTTGCGATTTTTTTCATGCTTACTATTTTTGGAGATTCAATGATGGACTGAGACAAATGTAAGAACCGTGGTTTCATTTACTGTCGTATTATCTTTTCATCCTGTATAATTATACTATAATGCACGGCAGTGCATGGCGGAACTCGAGGCGTATATACTTTTCAAAGTAGAACTTTGTAGTAGAATGTCAATTTGTGTGTATCGATGCGTTGTCTTAACAGGACGAGCCGGCTTCGATTCAGCTCCGACATGCAAGGTGTGTGCTGCGGGTTCCGCCATAACTGCTCGATGTGAAGATATACATGACTATATCTGCACC
>DWAV01002150.1:0-11730 GCA_018231305.1 Noctuana lactifera | reverse complement strand
TGCAAATGTAGCACTTTTTATATGAATGAAAACCTTATTTTTAAGCTTAATAGTTAATTTTAGTAATTAATTAACTATTAAGCTTAAAAATAAGGTTTTCATTCATATAAAAAGTGCTACATTTGCATTTACAATTTACAATTTAAAAAGCTTGATTTTACAGTTTATAAAGTGCTACATTTCATAGTACAATTTACACATACTAAAATGATATAAGCCTCCAAAAGCAGCAATAATCCTTGAAATTACAATAATAGCAATTATAAATCAAACAATACCAGGTAGACCTTGTACTTTTGGATTTGTAATTTGTAAAAAGAAATATTGATATGCAATCTTTAGATGCATTCCACTATATTCACATAATATTCCTTTAATAACTCCATAAACACCATATAAAATTGGATAAATAAAATATCATCCTAATTTTTGTCGATAAAATTGTTTTGTTGAAACTAATGGTGACTGCTTAGCAAAGATAACAATATAAATAATTGTTAATACTGGTACAACAGCATGCAGAATAATTTGCTCTGTTCACTGTAGAGGCCCTCACATTAAATCTTTATTTTTTAAGATTGCTGGTAATAATATGAAATTGTAAATTAAACAAGTAACGGTAATATACACAGCAACTGATAATGAGAAATATGTTTTTAATGGTTTAATAATTCCTTATTGCCGATGGCAAATAATTGCAATTACAAATCAAATTAATACTAAAAAATTTGATTGTGTTGTAAAAAATGAAATTCATCATATTGTGTAACCAGCATAATTTCAATGACTAATTGCGCCTGTTTGATCATAAACAGCTCATAAATGTGTTACTTGGTTATTACTGTCCGTCACAATCATTTTGTCTAAATACAGTAAATTAGTTAAATAATTAGTTAGTAATACAAATAAAGCAACTAATGCAATAATTATTTTGAATCAAAACCGTCAGTCACGACAATAATATTTGATAAAGTTTTGCATTTAATCCCTTTTTCTATTTGATAACATTGTTTAAATTATATCTTAATTTTTAATTTTTTATTCTTGATTATTAAATAATTCTGCTGAAATTAATTCACAAATTAAAATTCCTGCTTGTGATAAATTTTGTTTAAATTGTATTGTTGAACTTTTCTTATTTGCTTGTAAATAATCTGTAACAATTTTAATAATAACAATTGGAATCTGATAATTTAAAGCAACTTGAAAAAAAGCACAACCTTCCATGTCAACCACATCAATCTTATTTTTAAATTTAGTTTTAATATGCTCAAAATATTCTATTTTATCAATAAAAATATCACTACTGCCTAAAACTGCTGTTTGAATGTGCGGCATTTTTGTTGTAATTGTAGCTATTAATTTTTTATCACTATAATAACTAGGTAATTCGCCAGGGATTTGCCCCATTGCATAACCAAACTCTTGGGCATCAGCAAAAGTATAGTAAGCTTCCGTAATTGCTAAAACTGATAATGGTTTAAAATTTGGTTTTAAAGTCCCAACTGTTCCAAGATTATAAATTGTTTTAATTGCATAATCTTTAAGTAAGGTTGTTAAAGTCATAGCAGCATTAACTAACCCAATTTTGCTAATTGCAAATAATCAATTATCTTTTTGATATACTTCAATCTGGGTATATTTATCAACTATTGTTGGTTTTAAAACATTTAAAGTTGCTGCCAATTCCTCTTTCATTGCACTAATAATTAAATTCATAACGTGATTTATCCTCTTTTCATTGCTGATAAGTCAATTGTATATTTTTTCCTAAATGCTCAAGGCCTTGCTTCGCGACTGCTCGTTCAAATTGAACTATTAATAATTCTTGAAATGCCTTTACTAAATCTTTTTGGGCTAATGTTCGATAATAATCAACTTTTGAATAATTTCGTTCACTACTAATTTTATCCGCAACAAAAATTAGCATCTCAAATAAAGTCATTTCTGGTCGACCAACAGTATGTCATTTAATTGCTGATAAAATATCTTCATCATTAAATAATAAATCATATTTTAAATGGCAATAACCAGTATAAGCATGCCAAGTAGCAATTGGCTCTGATAAAAACGTTGGTAAATATTTTGTTAGATATGCTTTTTGTTTTTGTTCTAATCATTGTTTTGTAATATCATGATAAGTCCCAGAAATTAAAGCTTTTTGCGGATTTAACTTATGAACTAATGCTAATTCCCGCGCTTTTTGGCCAACATTTAAACAATGTTGATAGCGTTCCTTATCCATATTTTGGCCTAGTCGTTCTGGCAAATATAATAAATTATTATTAATATAATTCGTAATATTTGGCAATTGGAATGCAATGTTTTTTCCTTCTCGTAACATTGTTGATGATAAATGTAAATTATTATGAAATGGAAGTAACATTGCTTGATATTGTTTTAAAATTGTTTGATCAATTTGTTCATTTCGTTGGAAAACAATAAAAGTTTGCATTCTTGCTAATTCATTAATATTGTTTCATTTATTTAATGATGCTAGTTGATCAGAACCAATCATAAAATAAAACTGATGATGAGGAAATTGCTGTTGCAATTTTAAAACAGTTTCATATGTTGTACTAGGCTTTGCATTTTCTAATTCAATTAAATTAATTTTAACATCCGCTAAATCAGCCGTTGCTAAATTAATCATTGCGACACGATCCGTAGGGGGAGATAATTTTCGTGTTTTAAAAGGATTCTGATTTGTTGGAATAATTCAAATTTCATCAATATCTGTTTTTGTTTTAACAAGATTAATCATTGCTAAATGGTCAGTATGAAATGGGTCAAAACTGCCACCAAATAATGCTATCTTCATTTATTCTTCCTCCCAATCCAAAAATAACAGCAAATTCAAACAAAATAAAAATTATTCATCTTTATTTTTAATTCCTAATTCAACTAAAACATCTTCGACAGTATCACGCACAACTTCTTGAAATTGTTTAATAGATAATGTAATGGTAACATTTTCTTTTTCACTTAAATCATTAACATTTTTTTTTGGTAAGTTTTGTTTAAAAGTATTAATTTCATTTTTATTACCAGTAATTGTAACTTTATTTTTTTTTACCCCTTTTGGGAGATTCTCTTCTAATGGTTCACCATTATGGTCTAACTCTAACTTATCATCATTACGATGAGAAATTTTAATGCGATCCATAATATATGCCATTCGATCATTAAAATTCCGTTCTTTAATTTGATTTAGCATTTGTTGAAATTCATTTGGTTGAACTTGTGAACTATCACGTAATTTTTTTAATTGTTCTAAACGTTCTAAAACATTTTCATGTTCATTAACATTATATTCTTCTTTGTATTTATTAATTTGATGACGTGCATTTTGAACAAGGCTATGAATATTATTAACATTCTCTTGGTTCGATGGTTTGATGTGTTGTTCAGTATTTCTAATTTCAGAATTTTCTGAGTTATTTACCATCACTTGTGTTGATTGTGGCACTTTAAAGTCAATTGTTTCATCACTAAAATTAACCCCACTAAATGCTTCAATTTCATCATCAAAAGCACTAGCTGTTTCTAAATTTACTATTTTTTGTTCAGTTTTTTTTCGTCTTCATCATTTAAACATATCTTTGCCTCTAATTCCATATACATTATTATATAATAAATTATTAAAATTTCTTGCAGTTTTTTCCAACAATGTTAAGATAATATTGTAATTGACAGAGGTAACTTATAAAACATAAGTTTGAGAAATACTCTTCGAACCTGATCTAGTTAACACTAGCGTAGGGAGTTCAAATTCGTTATTTATTTAATTTAATAAATTTAATTTGATGCTCACTTTCACAGAAGTTAATTACAAAATTATTTGTGTAAGGAGATTTTTTATATGGTTACAGCCCCATCTTTTAAGGTTAAGTTAAACCAACAAAACATTATTTTATGATACAATAAAGCAACAATTTTTATTGTCATAATTTTATACCTTGGTATTTTAATAACGCTTAGTATTTTACCACTATCAAGATTAAGTAAACTATTTCATTTAAATAATGACCAATATTTTAAAAATATATGAGTTTTTTGTTTAACGACTTGTGGACTTGGTTTAATATTTAGTATCATATCTGCAATAAGTGTTTGATTAACAAATTATGAAGAATATATTAATTATAAGTTTCAGTTTATTATTTTAAATATTATTAGTTTGAATGTTCTTAATTTAATTAGTAATATTATTATTTATAGTTATGAAATAAAGGTTAGTGATTTATTATTTACTAATACTATGAAACGAAAACAATTTTTAATTAATTTAGGAATTTGAAAATGAAAAACATTTGATATTGTTATTATTGCGATGTTTGTAGCAGTAACCTTAGCTTTAGCATATTTAGAAACATTATTGCCTAACTTACCATATGGTGGTGGCATTGGTTTAAAATATCTTCCACTTATCGTTATTGCTTTTTTACACTCAGCAATCGCCGGTTTTATAACTGGGAGTATTAGTGCCCTGATGTCATTGCTATTTATTGCTTCAAATTTTATTGTTTCACCATGATCATATTTATTAGATTATTTTGTTCCAATGATTATTCCAACAATTGCGGGTTTTATGCGTTTTAAAGTTAATAATGACAAAAAATATATTACTTATGTTAATTATATTATTATTTGTTTTAGTATTATTACTCTTATTTACTTGTCGCAAGCATTAGTTGGTGTTTTAATTTGAACAACTTTATTCCCTGATTCAGTTTGACCAGGTTATAGTAATTGATTATATACCATTGTTTATAACTTTATTCATAGTTTTCTTTTTACATATCCAATTATCCAAATTGTTGTTTCTTTTATTTTACGTAGTTTAGCTCCCATTTTTTGACAACGTTATTTAAAATATGATAGTTAAATAAACAAGAAAACAATAAAAAATACAATTATCATTTTTATGATGATTGCATTTTTTTATTAATAGCATTAACAATGTTTTCTACATTAAAACCAAAATATTCTAATACATCTTGAAATGGTCCTGATTGTCCAAAAGTGTTAATTCCAAAATTTAAACCATTATTTGAAGTATAACGTTCTCAACCAAAGGTTGCTCCTAATTCAATTGACGCAATTAAAGCTGTTGGTTCTAACAATTTTTGTTTATAGGCATTATCTTGCTGCTCAAATAATTCTCAACAAGGCATTGATACTACTTTTACTTTAATTTTTTTATCATGTTCTAATTTGTTTGCAACAGCAATTGCCATACTGACTTCACTACCAGTTGCTAACAATACAACATGATTATTATCTTCTTGTCCATAAACTTGATAAGCTCCTTTTTTCACTGCCTCAACATTTGAATGTTCTAATTCTGGTAAATCTTGTCGTGTAATTAAAATAACACTTGGAGTATGTTTTGACTGTAAAGCGATATGATAAGCTCCTAATATTTCATTAAAATCAGCTGGACGAAAAACATTTAAGTTTGGCTGACTACGTAACATTGCTAATTGTTCAATTGGTTGGTGCGTTGGACCATCTTCACCAACAGCAATTGAATCATGCGATAAAATATAAATAGCTGGAATTTCCATTAATGAACTTAAACGAATAGCTGGCTTCATATAATCAGCAAAAACAAAGAAACCACTTGCAAAAGGAATTAATCCACGGTGTAAACAAATTCCATTATTAATGGCTGCCATTGCAAATTCACGCACTCCATAAGCTAAATTACGGCCTAATCGATTTTCAGGACTATAAACACCATCAGTTCCCTTTGCTTTTGTACTACCACTTAAATCAGCACTACCACCAATTAAAGCTGGAATAATATTAGAAAGACGGTCAAGGATTGCCCCACTACTAATTCGTGTTGCTTGTGGCTTAATTGGTTTTAAATCACGAAAATCTTGTGGATTAAAATTAAAATTACCATAAACGGCATCATCAAGTTCTTTAGCTAAAGTATAATTTTCTTTGCAAAGACCTTGATACATTTCTAATCATTCCTGATATTTTTTAATTCCTCGTTGTTTAACATTGATTTCAAAATCCTTATAAACTTCACTAGGAACTTCAAATGGTTTATAATCTCATTTTAACATTTTACGAACTGTTTCAATATCACTTCCTAACGGCGCACCATGTACTGCTGGTGTACCTTGTTTTGTTGCCCCATCACCAATTATTGTTTTTACTTCGATTAATGTTGGTTTATCACTTTTTTTTGCTTTTATAATAGCTTGATCAATTGCTTCAATATCATTACCATCTTTGACAAAAAGATAATTTCAATTTGCTGCCTTAAAACGATCAGCAATGTTTTCACTTTGTGCAACATTAACCATATTATCTAATTGCACATCATTAGAATCAAATAATACAATTAATTTATTTAGTTTTCAATGTCCTGCTAAAGATATTGCTTCTTGTGTAACTCCTTCTTGTAAATCACCATCACCGCATAAAACATAAGTATAATGATCATAAAGAGGATATTTATTGGTATTGTATCTTGCTGCTAAATGCGTTTCTGCTAACGCTAAACCAACTGCTGCTGCAAGTCCTTGGCCAAGAGGACCCGTTGTCACATCTACTCCGGGCGTTAAATGTGATTCCGGATGACCAGGCGTAATTGAATCAACTTGACGAAAATTTCGTAAATCATCAATATTAAGATCAAATCCTGATAAATGCAATAACGAATATAATAAAGCACTACCATGTCCTGCTGCTAAAACAAAACGATCACGATTTGTTCATTTATCCACTTGTGGGTTAACAACTAAGTGTCTTGTGAATAAAGTATATGCCATTGGCGCAGCACCAAGAACAATTCCTGGATGGCCTGAATTTGCTTTATTAATTGCTTCAATTCCCAACATTTTGATTGTATCAATTGATTTTTTCATTTTATTTATCTCCTTTTTATACACTAATAAATTAATACTCATAATATTATTGTACAACGAATCAAAAGAAAGAACTTAATAATTTGAAAAATATTCCATTAATTCTTACTTTTTTTGGATTATTCATTTATAATTAAAAAAAGTTAAAATGAAAAAATTAATAGAAAAAAAGTGATCCCTTGAATGGTTAAATATTTATTTAAAAGTCGTGATAACGTTCTCTAATTTTTAAAAAAGTAAGTTAAAAAAGAAAAAATTTTTTAAACCCTACACTAAAAAGCAATAATATGATAAATACCATAAAACAAAGGATGTGATAATAAAAATGACAAATAAATTACGAAATTGAAAAATAATAATAATTATTCAGGGAATCTTGATGGGAGCACTATTTTCATTTATTCCATTTGCAATTTTTGATAAATTTGGTTTAACAAAAATTTGATTCTTCTTATTAGTTCCCACTGCAATGTTCTTTTTTACCCCATTATGGGCTAAAGTTAAAAAGAAAAAGAGTAATACTTTTATCCTTCAAATTAATAGTTTTTTTCTTTTTATTTTTCTCTCGTTATTAATGACTGTTAATTTTTTTGATAATAATTTAATTATTTATTTTTATCCCTTACTGCTTTTTTGTACAGGAATGTTTGTTGCTGGAATGGTTCCTTTTTCAATGGAAATTATCCGTAGTTATACCCGTGAACATCAGTTAAAAACAAAACCTAGTCTTTATTTTATTTTAGGAAGTGTTGTTACAATTATAATTCCTTTTTTAATACAATACTTTTTAACAGAATTAACAGCTAAAATTTCCTTACAAGGATATTTTAGTCTATTGGCATTAATTAACTTTAGTTTAATTTTTTTCAACCATGATATTCAAACAGAAGAAATTACTTTTAAAATTAATCCTAATAGTTGAAAAGTACTTCAAAAAAACAAACAATTTTGAAGTTATTTATATTCATCAAGTTTTTTATACAGTATTAATGAAGTATTTGGTTACATTCTTCCTATTTTAATTTTTAATAACACCGCAATTATGATTATAGTGATAGGTAGTTTATATGTTATTCGAAAAATAAGTTATTTATTTGGATATTTACTAAAAATAAACAATAATAATATTAAACACCAAATTATTTGTAATACAATTATTGCTATAATTGCCATTGCATTATTATTAGGATTAACAATTGCCTTCTTCCCCTTTCAAACCCAATTATCGCATATTTTATATTTAACAATTGGTTTAGGTGGAAGTCAAATCTTAATAGGATGTTGTCTTGGGCATTTAAATCGTATTCAAAAAAATAATATAATTAATTTAGTTGGAACTGAGCATTTAACCTTAGGTCTAATGATTGAACATATCTTCGGGCATGCTATCTTTAGTTTATTGTTAGGTATTATTATTATTCCAGTAATAATTACTTTTTATACAAATATATTAACTTATATAATTATTTATAGTATTATCATTGGAATGTTATTTTTAAGTTTTATTTTTATTTTTAATAAACTACCAGTAAAAAGAATAGGGTCTTAGGTTTTAATATATAAATTATAAGAAAAGATATCTTATATAAGATATCTTTTTAATGTTAAGGAAAAAGAAATTTATTAAAAAATACTCTTGTTTTTTTATTAAAAAAAGTTATAAATGGAATAAGCAGTTGCATTATGTAAAAATTCAAAAAAGAAAGGAAAAATAAGTATTAAAATATGAAAAAAATATTAACTATTTTAGGGATATTTGGTTCGTCAGCAATAAGTACAACATCTTTACTTGCTTGTAATACATTTAATGGTAATAAGCTTAATACGAGTGAAAATAATAAAATTATTAAAACTTTAAAAGAAAAAATTAATACTACATTATTAGATAATATTGAAGATAGCACAAAGGAAAAACAAAGTATTAAAGCAGAAGCAAAAGGTAATGAATTTCAACGAAAAGCTAATGAATATAAAAGTAAATTTAAAAACAATAATGAAGATATTGATCTACAATTATTTATTCTATAATCTTTAAAAAAGAAGAAGCATTTTTTAAAGCATTTGTAATCCAATATGGAAAAATTACAAATTTACCACCTGGTGAAAAAGATATAGGACGATACTTATATAACGAAATAAAAAATATTCAAAAAGGTAAAAAAATTATTTATAATAAAAAAGAATATAAAATAAACCAACTATTAATTAATTTAGCCAATGAGCTAGAACAAAAATATTATTTATAATTAATTATTATTGATTCATATTTATTTAGGATTGGGTTATAGTAAAGACAGAACCCAATCCTTTTAATTTGCTTTGTAATCTAATTTTATTATAAAATTTAATCTCTTTTCGTGATATTAAAATTGTTATTTCCAATTTTTTATATAAACTTTTTATATAAATGAATAACATTTAATTTAAATTCTTTGTCGCTTGTTTTTTCATATAAAAAGAACATCTTTTTAATAAAGTTTTAACATAATTTTTTATGCTTACTTTATTTTGGATGTTCAAAAAGTGTTGATTTCTTAATAATTGGCACATTCTTTTTTTTGTTTTGCAGCAGCAATTGAAGACCCTATAACATAAACTTAATGATAAATTAAAACTTGATAAATTCAAATTCGTTCTAGTTGTCTTAACAATTTTAAACAATTTTAAATTCAATTGTCTGTAAAAAAACATAACCTGTTTTATTATTTACAGGAACAGGATTAATAAACAAACCATATGAAAATGAATTATAAGCAAAACTTAAAACAAGTTGTGGATAACAATTGTGCGTATCTGGTCTTCAAAAGAAATTAAAAACAAATGAATTTTGATAATTTCCTAAATGCATTCAGCCATTACTAGTTATTGAATTTAAAACTAATTTTAAATCATGTTTGTCGGAAAGACAACGAAAAATAGCACCTATATTAGTAAAAAAAGAAGCACTTGGTTGAAAATTACTAATTTTTTCAGATAACATAGTAAAATCTGCTTTGGTTACATTAAATACAATTTTATTACTATAAGTTTCAATTTTATAATAATGTCAAAAATCCATTATTTTTTTAGCAAAATCAAATAATTGATTATCAATATATTGTTTTGATGTTAAAACTTTAATTGGTGTTTTTAATGTTACTGCACTAGTTTTATTATTAAATGGTAAATTTTCAATCATAAAATCATTTGGAATAAAAGATGTTATATTCGCTCTAACATAATAATTATTTTTAATTTGAACTTTATTTTTAATATATTTTTGCTCATAAAATTTTAAAAAGTTTTCTGGCGTCAATTTTGTTGGGTCATACCCTTCACCCGCTCACGCCAACACAGAATCTTCTTCTTTTTTAAAATTTCAAGTTGGAGCATTAATACTATAAAAAGTATTAAAAATTAATGTATGATCATTGGTGACAAAATTAATCTTTCTTGAACGTAATTTTTCCGTAATTATTTGTCAAATTGTGTTTGATTGATCAATATTATTAAAATTACGTTTTAACTTTTCAATAATCTGATATTTATACTTACCAAAAAGATCATCAATAAAAGTAACAAAATAATTTGCCATTTCTTGTTTTATATTACTTAGTACTAAAATGTTATTACTAGCAACAACTAAGCTACTAATTGAATCAGGTACTTGTAATTCTTTAAAACTTACTTCATAAGGAATATTAAATTTAATGGTAATACCTCTTATAATTTGCTTTTTACTTGCCATCATTCTTGCTAAGTTATCAAAATTTACCAATTTTAAAGTAAGACGAATATTTTTCTCATTTAATGATAATGGCAAGATATCATAATAATAGTTTGCATATTGCTTAATAATTTCCTGGTTAATAATATTAAGTTCTTTTTTGAAATCAATAATTAGTTGCTTTAAGAAATTTCACTGATAAATTTCATCACCAACTAACATTAGTTCGCTATTTTTTTGTAACTTTATAACAAATTCCTGAAATATAGACATTTCATTAGGATAACTATTCATATCAATGTTGGTTTTTGTTTCTCATCAAGCTTGAAGTCTTTTTTTTGCTTGTTCTATAATTGTATTAATGGTTTCAAGATCTTGATTTAAAGTTATTATTTTGTTATCATCAAAATTCTTTTCATGCATTGAACAACTAATAGTTGTTAAACTAAGACTTCCGCCCATACTAAAAATACTAAAAATAGTTAATAACCTTTTCATCTATTTGCCACCTACCTTGTATAACCTATACTACATAAAATTATTATATCATACTAAATATATAAAATAGTTCCACAATATATTAAATTTTATAATGAAATTAGAACCACAAAGTAAATTAAAAAAATTGAGTTATGCCATCTTTAGCAGAACTCAATCCGAGATAAATTTCATTTTTTATAAAAACTTTTCTTTGCATATTTAAAATTAGTTGATTTTTTAATTCATCTTATAACATATATTATTATATTTATTGTTTATATCTAATTATTCAATCTTAAATTCAAATGTATCTAATCGTAAATATTCTCTAGTATGAATATTATTATCTTTAATTGAAAGACGTGGAACAAAAGAATATCCAAAATTATTATAACCAAAATTTATTTTAATTTGTAAATTCTCAACGTTTTCAACCTTTTTTCTAAATCATTCGATAATAATTGAATTTGATTTTTTAACTAAATTAAATGTATGGAGTTCTGGTAATCATATTGAAAAATGAGTATCAGCAATTATAGTTGCATTTTTTCTCTTATTGAAATAGCCAAAAATAGAAGGCGTTCTGTACGATGAACCGGCAAAAAACAATTCTTGTGAGATTGTTTTTTTATTTTTAATATTAAAAAACATAAA
>DWAV01002149.1:0-11731 GCA_018231305.1 Noctuana lactifera | reverse complement strand
GTTGAGCGTGTTCATTGCTCGGTTTGTTATTGAAATGCAACTTTGTATGAGGTTGGCAATGTATGGTATCATAGTCAGCTCGGTCATGTTTTTCTTAACTGTCAAAACTCGTGCTAAGTCCCCAGTTTTTATTTTATTTTATTTATTTATTAATGGTTGCACCAACAAAGTGTACGCTTAGGCTTACAGTATAAAATATTTACATCATATAATCATAGAATGAGTGCCACTTCAATTATAGGTGGAAACGACATGCATTAAGTACTAGCAAAAAACATAATTGACATTACATTTAGCATGTTTAGGTCAAAATGGTGTTAATTCTGGCAGACGTTATGTACGAAGCCATCCATACTAATCACCATCGCAATGCTTTTGACTACCAATTTATTGACTGTCTCGATTAAGGTTTGTACTGTTGGAGTTTGATTGTGGATATCTACTTATTTATTAGTCTTAGTTTATTAGTCTTGACGCTTACGTTCGTATCAGTTCAGAAATTGATTATAAATTGTCTGTCATGTAAGCATAACTTAGAACAAAACTTTTCTTTACAAGGAAAATGGAATACCAATTTAATGTATCGACAACTGAACCTCTAATCGTAGCTTTTTTTACAAGGACCTTTGTAGTTCTTTGGCTTTGGTCCTTATATGAAGCCATTTATCAACCAAACATCATCATATATAATATATTCTGCTACTAAGTAAGTATTTAACTTATTTATATACTTTGTGTGCTTGTATTGGGTTATAAGAAAGTTATCTGAGAGAGATACATAGTATAGTAGCATTATGTTTTTAGTCAATCAATACCTACCTTATAAAGACTTATTTAAAATTGTGTAAGTATATTGTATGTTGCATTTATAGTGAGTAAATTAGTATTTAAATTGATCATATTGTTTTGAGTATTGATCAGCTCATAAATTTAATTTACTTATTAGTCTATCAAATTCTTCTAAGCTTAGCCCTTACTTCTTACTCACAGGGATGCTCTATTTAGCAGTATAGTCGAATCACAGCAACCTATATCGTGAACTTATGAGTTATTTATAGATATAATAATATATATATTTGTGTTAACGGTTTTTACTTTTTTATATTATTTTCTTTCTTTGATACTACCTATATATAAGTAATGAATGTAACAGTTGTTGCTGCTATACTGAACAAACTATAAATTGTGTATTTATTTTTTAAATTTAAGTTAAATCAATATAATATTATGATTAACTATATTGTAATACATTTTACTACGAGATAAAAATGTATGTTTTACTGATTCGAATTAGGGTATGGTTTAACTGAATTGTATTTGCATTTCTGTTCTCTTGTAACGGGTTTTGATATATGAATAAACGTTTTATTATTAATTGAGTTTTCATTATTCTAATGCTAAAAGAAAAATAACAATATATTTTTATTTTTTTTATTTATTTTTAAGGTACATGTACCTACAATTTCGATATTTATCCATAACAATAATTTTTTTAGCCATTTAAAGTAATAACTTTAGATATTCCATTATTTTTATAACTTTCTAAACTACACATTGAATATGGTTAAAATAGATCTATATATAAGGAATTAGGATTTTTTTTATATACAATGTGGCATATTTAAAATCTACATTAAAACATTATTTCAGGTCTTTTTTAGAAAATGGTTTCAAGTCCAGAGACCAATACAATTTTCAAAAACTGACGAAATTCTACGATAACGATAGAACATAATGATATACAATGTATATATGTAAATGTATATTATAAATTATAAATATTGATAAAGATTTAGATTACATCATTTAAAGGGGTAGGTAGGTACATAGTTTAAATCACTAATCTTACATTTCATTTACGTTTTTAAAAAAAATCACGAAGTTATGTTTAATTTTTTTACTAGCTAACTTTTCAATTTATTTTTAATAGAATGCATGTTATCAAGGTGACATTTTATATGTGTAATTAAAATATATTATAATATTTATAACATAACCATATTCAAGGAGTTCAAAATTCGGTATTTGAACATCACAGGATGATAAAAGTTAAATATATTGCTATGCCATTATAAAAATTAAATTACATACATTGATAATTAAATAAAAGCAAAAAATTATATTCCACGAATATCATTTAATATCTATTGTATTATTGTTCTATAACCTGTGTATATTTAATTTGTAATGGCACAAATAATTTTTTTGATTAATGTCAGAGACATTATTGCTTCTTCTATGTATTTTTGTATGAAACACTATTATCTACAATACAGATGTATATTTTTACAACACAATAAATGATAGCTTTATAGTATACACATACCTACATGGCAAACGAATGTTTGGTCTATAACAATTACTAACCTAATAAACTAAATATTTTAATACAATTTTTATTTTGTATATTTCCATCACAAATGGATATTTTTAGTGCTCGTTTTGTGCATTAGACAGTGCTTGATTTTAATACATAAAATTAATGTCTTTCATTCTGCCGTTAATAGGTACATAAAATGTCACTTATAAAATTTTCCTTATAAATAAGTCTGTACAATGAACAAAACAAAGATCGTAGAAATGTGCAAATAATTACAACAAGGAGGTCAGGCAAGTCGGAGCTTATAATAATAATTATTGTTATAGGCAAGATGGACGAAATTCTTAATAGAATAATTATACATGTACCTACCATGTGAAATGCACGTGGTAGGTAAAACTACGGGTAATGTTTCTCTAGAAGGCAAGAACATTAAATAATATAACATTCTTTTCTATTTTAATAACATCAATCTACCTTAAAAGTATGTAGGTAAGTAGGTATATAGATTTTTTTATAGATAAATGCGTTTTTTTATGACATACCTGACCATCTTTTATCTATAACAGTATTGTTAACTTAACTAATTATCACAGTTTATAATTAAAATTATACGCATTTAAAACTAAAACTCGTGAAAGGTGAACATAGCCTTCCTTAGTCAAAATAATAAATAACTTATATTTTGTAGAGTGAGCAATAATAGCACACGTTAAGAAATTTTTTTTTACAAAATGATAAATTTATAACAGTACCTTTACAAATATTAAGTAGAAGAAAATAACAAATTGTTTATATAACTATTAATAAAATTTTTGCTTTGAAGTTTTCTCAACAAACTAACACTAGCCATCACATAAATGGCACGAGGGGCGCGCACGCGCACTATTAAGTAAAACGGTCATTAGTTGCGAGAGATCAGTCTATATATTATCAACACGACACCATAGTTTACGTTCAGTCTGCATTTACACCGTCGTCTCGTTCCTGCGAAGCGGTTGCAATTCGCGCTGCAGATCATTATAATATTCGTGATCGGACATGGATTCTTCCTCGACCGATTTTTGGGGTAGATATTTGCTAGTCCCGGGTTGAGGTGTAGACTCACTGCCGCTGCCCTCACTTACGCAAAGCGATTCTAGTGGGACGGGATCCGTTGGTATACCGAGAGTCTGCGGTGGTATGCCTTGATCTGACATCAAGTACTCCGGATTATCCACGCACCCCTTCGATCCCACGAAACTGCTGTATCGAAGTTTCTCCAAATCTTGTGTTTCTCCACCTTCACCTATCAAATCCATATACGCCGAAGCGTTTTGATTATGCTGTGGTGATGGCATTAGATAATCGTCTTCATCTAAGGGCAAGTTTAACTTGAGGTTACCGACTTGCGCCTCCTTTGCTTTTGATAGGATGTCGAAATTTCCCTCTTCAGGTCTTAGTTTCATAGGATCACTACAGTATCTTGAACTGGAACTATCAGACGCGCATACGCCGTTGTTGTAATAATGACGCATTTCCGGTCCATCAGGATTGATTTGACGATTGTATTTCAATAAATCTTGATCCCAGTTCTCACATCTATTAACGCCATCAGCTGCCACGCCATCGGGCTGGTTAGGGGTGTTTGGCCAAGAAGCGGACGTGCACGCTTTCAACACTGAATTTTGCGAGTCTAGCCCAGGACCACTAATCCCAGAATTGCAAGGAGCGGATCCAGGAACTTGTTTTAGTTTTGGTTGCAAATATTCGTCCGCCTCAACCAATGATTCGGGTCCTTCCATTGCTGATGAAAGATTTCTTATCATCTCCTTTTCATCCTGTAATGAATAAAAACGATTTTGAGAGCTTGCTACAATAAGTACTAGAATAAATAAAAAAAATATTTTTTATCAATATAGGTAAATAGTCCTAAATATTTAAATCAAATTATTATATCAATATAAATAATCAACTTTACATACCTGCGTGGAATAGGATGGTAATCGCATAAATTTGTCTCCAGGAATTACGAGATACCGGCCAGGATCCCTAGCCATTTCCGCAAAGGTGTCTGCGAGCTGTTTAAATGTTGGCCTGCTGTCGGCATCTAACATCCAGCAAGATACCATCACACAATAAATATCTAATGTGCAAATAGCAGGTTGCGGTAGTTTTAGGCCGTTTTCGAGCAACTCTGGTACATTTCTGGCCGAAATATTTGCGTATGGTCGTGCTCCGTAGCTTAAAATCTCCCAGATTGTGACGCCAAATGCCCATACGTCACTTTTGTGAGTGAAAATTCTATGTTGTACACATTCCAGAGCAAGCCACTTTATTGGCATTCTCCCACCAGCCGCTTTATATTCATCCTCATTTATATCTAATAACTTAGCTAAACCAAAATCAGTTATTTTTACACAGTTTGGAGTTTGAACTAGAACATTTCGGGCTGCCAAATCTCTATGTACCAAACGTTTTTCTTCTAAATAAGCCATACCACGTGCTATTTGGGTACACCAGTTTAAGAAGGCCTTTGACCCAATTTTTTCTTTGTGGGTTCTGACGTAATCAAGTAAACATCCAAGCGGCATTAGTTGTGTGATTAACATCATTTGATTAGTCATGCAAACAGCAAGTAATTGAAGAAGATTTGGATGTTCTACACTAGCCATTATGTAAGCTTCATCTAAAAATTCCTTGCTAGTATTGGCGCCTGTCCCTTCTTTCAAAACTTTGATCGCTACGGGTATTTTGACATTTTCTCCTTCTGGCACCCATACACCTTTATATACTTTTCCAAAGGCACCAAAACCAAGCATGCCACCTCTCCTGAGTTCTGCTTCCTTAACAATTCTCAATTTTGCTAAATTTGGTTTGACGTTAGTAGGTCGCAGTGGCTCATTATCTTCACATCCTGTAAGTACCATAGTCATTTTCACAGCTTCTTTCTTTGCTTTCGCTTTCTGTCTGCACGTATAACCAATTATGCCAAGTATTACTAGTAATAAGAAAGCTATCACTAAAATGATAACCAATACAGTTGAGATTTTTGCTGTTGCCATAGATGGATGACCATTGGCTAATTCAGAGCAATACGGCTCATCAATAGGATTTTGTAAGAGTTCATCAAAATAAATTTTGTAAGGAATTGCGTCCGGACACGTATCAGTACAATTAAACGATTGTGTGGCTTTGTCTGAGTCACTGTCTTCCATATATATTTTGAGATTTTTACATTTGATGCAATCTGTTGAAGATGGACCTCTGCAACCACGACACTCACTGTGGCAAGGCGTACAGACTCTATTAGATTTATCCGTAAAGTGGTCAGCAGGACATTCGTCTTCGCATTGGTCTCCTCTCTTAAATCCGTTGCATACTGAGCATACTTGTGCATGTATACCAAATCCAGTGCATTTGATACATAATGGATGACATCTACGGCATACCACTTTAACTTTCCCTTCTAGCAATTTAACGTTTCCAACCCATTCATTATAATACCCATCGGGGCAAGGTTCATTTTCTCTGAGGCAACTTAACACCGTAGCTTCGACGCTTATTATAGCTTTCTTGCATGAATTACATCCTCCAACGCCAACCATATTCGCAAATCCTGTACAACCGTTAATACAATTGTAATGGCATGGTTCGCATGTTCCGTTTTCAGAAGCATATCTTGATTCTGGGCATTTCTTAACGCAGTAAGGACCATCCCGAACTCCTTTACATTTAGTGCAATTTGCTCTACTTGGTCCAATACATCCTTCTAAGCATTCATCGTGACACTTCTCACAAGTCTTTGGACCGGATTTGTACAGTCTGAAAAGAATAAGAGAAAAATTTGAAATTCCATGACTGTTACATGAAGTTATAAGGATATCATACATTTTTAATTTCTTACACCCCAGAAATGTAACAAATGATTTATCTATCGTTTATACAATTTGATGCAAATTGATAACCGGAAATCAACGAGTCTTTGAATAATTACTACCTCTAATATTAAGAGAGGTTAAACAATTGATTGGAAAATTGATAGTCGCAAATAACCAAGAGTGCAATAATTTTGTATGTTACAAATAATTATAATATAATCATTGTTGCACAATATAATAATAGATCAGTTAGCGGGTCTGACAAACAATGAGGGCAGGCATGGCACTAGGCCGTCGAACCGGTAAGAGGTGAGCTGCCCACACATATTATTTCAGTTTTGTTATGGAAATCAGTCCCCTGTGTTTGAAGGCTCGCACCAGAACATCAGTGCACTTTATTTTACAAATGTAATAAAATGAATCTAATGGATTTTATACCATATCATGCCGTCATAATATTAATTATGTACATTGACACCACGAGTTTTTAATACTTATGAATTTATTAAGAAACGATGTACCTCCGTACGCACAGCAGTTAAGTTTATAATTTAAAAAAAATAAACTACATAAAATGAGAAAGTATTAGTAATAATACCAACCCTGGGATAACACTGCAGTTTTGTATGCAAGTTTCGTCAAATTTGTAATTTTCACACGATAAGCATTGATCTGGACCTGGACCCCAACAGCCATCAGACGAACATTCAGAATCGCACACCATATTTGCTTTATCTGTTGAAAATAATACGTTATGGCACATTTTATACAAAAATACCTATCATTCATCGACACGCACCGCAAGTTCTGCATTATTTGTCCCTATAGCTTGGCTGTTAATAGAGTTAGTATCAGAAAACAGTTCAAATGCTAAACATAAGAGTAATATTATAGGTAGGCTGCTTGAAAAATACAATTAAATTCGCCTTGAACTAATTAACGCATTGATATGATCGCAGATGCCTTAATTTTTACACATTTTTCGGCTAGTTATGAGGATCCTCACAAAGCAACTTCGCTATAGATATAACTTACCACACATTCTTTGGTCACCATTTTTCTGTATGATTTGCTTATGGTCTTTCGACTTTACTAGTTTATTCCATGCAATTTTGTCAGCGAAGCATAGGTTCCGATTTTCCATTATTGCTATAGCTCCAGAGTTGACTCTCTTCAAAGATTTCAATCCCAGAGATTTAAGAGATGTCTTTACTATATAAAGGGATGCAAAAAGGTTTTCGACTACTTGACGTCCGCCAATAACTTCTAAATTGCGGAAATAAGAAAGAGTTGTAAAATTTGGGTGATAGGCTTGAACATTTAAATAACCTGTCACTTCGCGAACGGTGCTGAACACTTCCAGTTTATCGGGATCCATCTTTGGATATCGTTCTCCAAAAGAGTAATCAGGATTAACGTGCTGGAAACCCGTAAAAGTCATTTCTAAAATTTCTATCGATCCATCTATTATTGTACAATCTTTAAATGAATCGATGTTTCCGGAATGTATTGGCTTTTCTGAGCGACACGTCTTAGGACATGTTACGTTACAGGGAATGCATTCTCCATTGACGTCTGTTTTATTAGGTGGACAGCTTCTTACACACGCTCCGTTATCTTTCAATAGATGTTCTGGGCAGTTTCGGACGCACGTTGCACCATATGCATATTTTCCGTTTGGGTTAGGCTCCCAAGAGTATGTAGTAGGATTGTAAATTTGCATTGGAGGACATTCTTGGGAACATGTTCCTTCATCATAAAAATTTCGACATGCGAGACACTCACTAGGTAAGGGTCCGGTACAACCTCCAGCACAAAATGTGTTGCAACAATCACGGGGATTCGGCCCAAAGCATCGACCTTGTGCGCATTGAGGACTGCAATTAGTTTTAGAAAATTTTTGACAATTCTCGGGCCCGTCGCCCCAACAGCCGGCTTCACAGCTCGGATGACAAGGCGGGCAATCCCTTTCTTGAGCCGTAAAACTGTATACAAATACGTAGGTAGCGTTCACGCCCGTTATTATCTCATCCCAATTTATCGTTTTCACATGACAGAGATTATAGTTTTTATAGATTCCAACGCTTCCACGGAGTACATCTCGTAGTGCCGGTAACTCCAAAGTAAAAGCAGAAGACATCGTTACCATCAGGGCAAATTCTTCTTCTCTGACGTTAAGTTTAAATAACGTTCGGCCTCGGATGATTTGTAGCTTGGGCAAAACGATGTGCTTCACATTAACGTATGCAATAAGTACGTATCCTGTTACTTCTCTTATGTGCTTTAGGAAAGATAAGTCCATAGTTTCGTTTTGAAGCCATGTCAATTCGAGATTGCCGTCGACGTAGGTGCAGTTTGTGAAACGATCTCGAAGATTTCTGTAGTGTGTGTCGCGATTTGAAGGAACTGACATGCGCCCATTGGTACCGATGCAAACTGAAAAGACAAAGTTTTAGATACGTTAACATTACTAATATAACTAGTAATATAGTTTAGGTATTTAAACAAATCCAAAATATCTGGCATTTATAAAATTTGTTTAGTAGCTGTACAGTAGGTACCTACTAAACAAATTTTATATTTTGATTTGACAGTAAACGTGTGCGAATCTAGCTATCGCTATAGCTGCCTTGATTATAATATTTATAATATGGAATTATCTAGATTGCTATTAATATAGTGTAAAATCAGCTGAAATGTGTGCCCAACAGAAGGTGTATGCCCATACAACTTCGGTACTGGTACCTATTCGTATTTACTACCGGTTCCTATACGTAGATAGACGTTCAGTTGTAACTTTTTACATGCCTAAGGTTTATTATCAAACTATAGTGACCACTTCGAACCCAAAACCGTTCTAAATTCTATAATTATTATGAAAGTTACAATTGTAGCTGAATGGGAATGCATAATATATAGATGCATACATAGATTTATTATAAGGTTGGTATTATAAGTAATACGGTGCATAGGTACCTAGGTATAATCTGCGTGTAAATTTTTTCGTATTGAAGAAACTAAGTACTTACAAAATATTCTATAGAAAGGTACATAATATTATAATTTCATAGTGACGCAAGTATGTACGAGTATCAATATGAAAATTTATTTGAAACCGATAGATGGACAAGTTTGGTGTTGCGCGCATCGGCGAGAAGGCGTGCAGTGTGGGCGTCATCAAAGCTAGTTTCTTCTACTACGCTACACGTAACACCGCTATTTGTGATTATACTCAGAATACAGTCTACAACGCCACTTTATTGCAACAGAAGTTGCCAGCCCATAGAGCATAGCCGTTTATGTATATTAACATACTAAAATTAACATCGAGTGCGCATTGACCGCTGATCAGATTGATTTCAAGTTTACGCATAGGTATACGAGTAGGTACCTAACTGCTTACGTAAGTAGGTTTATATATTTATACTAGCTGTCCCCACGAACTGTACCGCCTCATAAATAGTTTATGTGGTGTTAAATCATTACGGCTGTGGATGTAAGACCGTATGTCTCTCCCCCCCCCCTCCCCCCTTCTTCATTTACTCGCTATTTAATTAAGCTGTATTACAACAATTAAGGCCTAGACCCATGGTCGACCAAGCTGCTCCAACGAAAATAAGCTATTGAAGATACGAGTTAGAAGATACCAAGTCAGTTATTTTCAACCAATTCCTATTTAGCGGTAACTAAGGCAAACAAATTGATGTGCTGTAAACATATATCATGATAAATCCTGCATAGCTGAGAATTTTTCCATAAACGTTGTAAGTGTAGGTATACACCCATTTTTGCTTTTTAAATATTTATCAGAATTCGGTTAGAAATGTACAATGTGCAGAGCTCTTTACCTTTGCAGTATATGGTTTACCTGTTCCAGAAGAATACCGGGCAAACAGATGCAAAGTTAAATCTACCTGCGGGAAGGAACAATGGATTTTTTGTTGGACGCATTGTCAATGTTCGAGTGCATCCACCGTTCTCGTTATTTGATACCTTTTCTGAGTACAGTACACATTGAAGTCAAGAGTTTTTATCTAAAGCTTCATTTTACTTTAAGAATATTTTATTGTATCTATTTGTCTTAGGATTAGACATTGACTAGCGAACCCTAGTTAAAATTAAAGAGACTAGTGGATCTTCATTAACTAAGTTTTTTAAATTTTAATTTATATCTAGTCTAGACTCTATATTAGTCATACGAGTATATTAATACCAACTTTTTATATAGGTTATATAGGTCTTTGTACAGCGTAAATCGCTCACAACTTTCTAAAACGTAATTACTATAATGTGTTAAAATTAAAGTTCGACCAATTTAAAAATTCCTGATTTTGGCACTATCACATCGATTATGAACACCTATATGATTCGCAGGCGCAGCACTTCCCACGTGTATACACGGCAAATTTTAAATGTCACTAGATAGTGCAGAACGTGTTTGTGATTTATGGATGCTGAATTTAGTCTTTTGTGTCGTGGGTAGTAGAAATCCGGCGTCCGGTCGACCCAGATGTACTTAGTGACAGTGATGACATGACCGATAGTATTGTAATGTGGAAGTTACGTTACGCTCACTGCCTCTGGTCCATCACAAAAATGATGATTGATAAATTGTGTGACAAAAAAATCAAGTTAAAATGAAATACCGTCTCCATAATATATGAAGACAGCTTTACTAAAGACACCCCTTTTCTCATCGCCATCAAAATCAAACAATTCGTGGAAACACAAAAGGAGTTCAATATGAGTGAATATTCCTATTCAATTTTCTTTGCGCAAAAGACGCGATCAGGTTCGCGAGCGGTCTTTTCTTATCCAATCGCTCAAGTCGTGTTCCTATAAGTGCTTAGTGTGTAAAGCTCGGCGACTGGTTTGTCTCAGGGCAATGTTTTTATCCAGTTACTTGCATTCTGAAGCATTGGAACCAGTTTTGTTCCACTAACATTTAATTCGGGTAACTCGACCTTTCTCTACAATTTCTCATAGTGTTTGATAGCTTACCCGTTTTCCTAACTTTACTGTTTATAATATGAGAATTGAAGCAGCGTTGTATGTCGTCGTATTGAAAAACCGCTCAGAGCGGTTCATCAGGGTATGAATAGAGTTTCGTAAGTTTCCACGTCGGTGAAATACATTTATGAAGGATACCTATCATTCATGTCAATACTAGATATCATATTATGATCATAAATCTACGTACAATGAGCATTTGAGCATACTAGGCTAACGGTTGTTGCAGCCACAGGTACTTACCTAAGCTTTTTATGATGCTCTTTTTACATCCGAACTAACAGCGTTAATTGCTTTGACTAAGTAGAATAATATAAAATAGGTAAGTATATATAGTGTCACAGGTTTTTTAAGACATGATCTAGGTACGACCATGACTTATAAAAGTCTTAGAGCAACTTATACACATGCTCTTGATTTAAAAGCACGTCTACCTACACATAGTATTAGTCATAAACGTACATAGTAATTTTTTCTCGATAGAAAAAAATTGCAAACTAAGGTCTAAAAATATTTTTAAATCGTTATTTGTCCGATATTC
>DWAV01002148.1:0-11733 GCA_018231305.1 Noctuana lactifera | reverse complement strand
GATACCATTATTGTTATACTATAACCTTAGGAGGGGGCGAGGGGCAGGGGGCGGCGACCGCAACTGCGCTCGTTTCAGCACCCGGTGTGCATCGCTCCCATTTCCCTCTAAATTGTACTAAATGATACATAGCGAGCACACTCACCTTATTACTTAAGATTCCTTGGAATTATTCATAAACATGATGAGTATGTAAGGTAGCTGTCCCGCTGCGCGTGGCGTGCCGGCCGCCGAGCCCACGTTGCATGCCGGTGTTACAATAATGTGTTAAATAGTCGGCTGACGTCACGTTGTAGCGGGATGGAGTTAATTAATTAATAATAAAAAATAAATAGTATGTCTTCACTGTGTGTAAATAGTTATTCGTGGTGCGCGACGTCGGGCGCCCGACACGTTCGCGCAGATTAGTAACGTATTTTGTATTTAAATTGTGTATGTTTCGTGTCCGTCGCACCCATTCATATGCAACGTTCTTATGCATTTACACAGCGGCCATCCACACAGTCGAGACGGCTGCGCAGTAGTCGGCGCTCGGCTCGCTCCCTTCACGTGCCAGCGTAACTACTAGTGTCAAATTAAAATGCAATATTTAATAATAATATAAAAACATTATAATATTCATTACTATAATAGTTTTATTACATGTTATGGTGATAGCACATCTCCGCGGCGGCACTGCTGAACGATCTGCACACGTTCTCGTTGGAATGGCGCGCGGAACTCCAGCGAAATTGCCTGTTCTAACATCAAGATTTATTTATGGAGCTATCTCTGTCGCGCGCTCCTCCGCCGATCTCTTACCGTACATTACATTGCGTACCGCGCAATGATAGCGCAGATGTAGCGGGCGTCAGAGCTGGTCGGCGGGTCAGCGCGTGACAGAGACAGCGCCAAAATTTAATGTTGATATTAGAACAGGCAGTCTCGCTGCAGCTCCGTGTGCGGATCGTTCAGCCGTTCCGCTGTCTCAGTTCCGCGGCGGAGGTGTGCTACCGCGGACAGTGATCAATGAACGCGAACCGCTGAGCTCCATTACTGCGTCAGCGTCGACTGCTATCCATCTGTATTATATTGTAATGATTAATTAGTTCACTAAATTGGCAGTGATTAGCGTTTTTTATTTAATATTTTTCATGTATTTATGACACCTTTTTTTAATTTGGTATAATTGTAATTTTAATGATTCTAATTAGAGTAACAGAATTGTGAATTGTAAGGTTGTAACCGGCGCGGCGGAGAGACCCCGCCCCGCGTACAGGCGCCGCCGGCGATATGCTTCATCTCCTACTCATCTCAATTCAGATATACTTCCCGATATCTGCATGGACACCCGAATGTTGACGCCAATTGATTGGCGATAGCAACTGTATAAAGTCGCGCTGAACAAATGGCGCGGGGGCGGCCTGTACTTGTATGTACTTATTTATTGTAAATACTCCCGACTTCCCCGGGCCCGTGCGCTCGATGGCGGCACGTCGATCTGTAGGGCGCGCGCTAGTGCTCGTCACCTGAGGCGTGGGCGCGGCAGGAGGGGAAGGAGGATTCAGACCAATGTCACGGGCACGTCCTAATCCGGGAGGTAACATTGGTTATAATAATATATAAGTTATAGTAAAACGGTCGATGTTGTCATCGATATTTGATTTTATGTGACTTAAAAGCTTCCTAAAGTGCAACTCATCGCCCCGCCCCCCGCCCCGCCCACATCCTCAGGCGACAAGCGCTTGCACGCTGTATCTAAATTCCATAAAGCCGAAATTACATATATACGAAAGTGTCGTGAAACTGGTGGCGTGACGCCTTCCTGTTATTTGTGAGTATAAAATTATACGATGTTTATCTTTCATTATTATTTCGGTTATTGGTTAATAAAACATTCACTTCGCTAGGTACTTTCTACGAATTTTTTTAACAACGAATGCTATGTATTGTAATGTTATTGTTATCTTACTTGTCGTTGCGTAGTCAATGTCGTCGCGAGACTCGTTTTGGTGATGATTCTCATGTAAATGTAATTTTGGCACATTTATTTAGGGTTCCGAATGTCTAGCGTCGATAACATTCAGTTACGGTACGGCGTGATCATGTAATGGAGCTTCACTGCAAATGTCGCCGCGGCCTAAACTGTTTCAAAATAAAATTGTAATAATATATGTATTCATATTATTTGCTTTATTAAATGTTTAATCAATCAATCATTTTATATGTACGAATATACTTAAGTCATACAAGATTTTAACAGTGTCATAGTTTTAGTTTCTCTATACTACTTATATGTTGGACGAAAAACCGATAGATAAAAAAGATAAATGATAAAAAAGAAAGATAAACGGCGAATTTCAGTGTTAGCAATATTACATAGATGGCGTCGATGTCGCCGCTGCAATGTTAGCGGCGTTATAGGTTAGGTTCATTTAAATAATTGTCGACCATACGACTCGCTAATTACAAGATTATAACTGTAACGAATTGTAGTTTTATTACTTATTGAGGCCGCAATATAACCCAATAAAAGGAAAGTTTTTAAAAGTATTTTGTTTGTGTTATGTAACTTAAGTTTTGCCATACGAATACTCATACAAACTCAACAGTTCATGTTTACCTAACTTTATCTACAGTTATAATGCAATTGAAAATGAAGTGATGTAAAAAATTATTATTATTTCTTTACAAATATGTACATAAAAATATTGGACAGAAAAGCCGAAGTTCCATTTGGAAATACAATTTTCTAAAAATTTCGTAATTTCACTGCGCCTGCGACAATTTATGTCGCTTGGCATCGCATGTCCTTCAGGTTTTTGAAAATTAAATTTTGCAAATATTCACAATCCTTTTAAACTCGAGTTGTTAAAGGTTATACTTGTTAAATGTAAATTCGGCTTTTTGTCTGGCAGACACTACGGGGCTGGCCGCGCCGCCGGATGACGGCACTGAGGCCCGTAACCTTACATTATTGTTATATTTGTATGTCGTCCTACGAAAGGATTTATTTTTACAAACGAATCGTTCAATTGGGTCTAAGAGTTGTGCTGAAGATTTTTTTCGATGAAATATTGTGAAGTGCAGCGCGAAGCCGCGGAGGCGCCGCGCGCCGCCCTCCGCCCTCCGCCCTCCGGGACTTCTGCATCTATAATAGAGATGTACTTTTTGTAACAACTGTGTGTTTTATTTATACATCCTTAAACCCTTTTTAACTTTTAACCATAACACTAATAAAATATTACATGTTAACTACATTATATTTTGTTTATTTTTTTTTAACGAAATTTACATATTTACCGAAATATTAAACTATGTCAAAAGCTTTACTTTAAAAAGAAACCTAGGTAGATATTTCAGTCTTGCTATCTTGGTTTTCCAATTAAAAACACAATACAAATATTTTTGTGATTCTAGAGATATCAGTTCATTTATTAGAAACTGTTACTGTTGATACGCTAGTCAATTGTCATTTATTTATCATAAGTAATGAAATCATAGGTTTACTAGTCAGTTTTGAAACGAGGGAACTATTATTTCTTCCTTTGAAAACTTCCGCTACTGGATACGAATTCCCTTCAGGTTAAAATTAAAAGGTCTCCTTAGCTTAGTATTCTGACTGAGACTATCAACTGACTCGAAAGCAGCCACAATCACGCGAAAGCCTTCGCGTGAGGCCTCGCTGGAGCATTGGCTACTACCACAAAGATCTGCACTGACGGTGGTTTCCAGACCGTTTGCGCCCAGCGCCGCGGCGCCCACGTACTATGGCTGCGGCAGACACCATATAATTAAAGACTAGGTACGTTCCCATATAGGTAGTAGCTTTTAGCCGTTTATTAGCAGTGAATATACCTACTGTGCATCTTCTGATTTTCATAATGCTGACACAGAAGTTGCGAAGTATGCGGTACGTTGACGCGGGCCAGCGGGCAGCAGCGCGCGCGCCGCACTCCGCCACAGCGGAGCGTCTGCCATCAGTCGGTCGCGCGCGCTCGTTGGCGGACCACCGACCACTAATCTACGCGAGGAGCGCCTTTGGTAAGTTCTCCAGACCTTCATATTATATTTTTAATCGCCTTATATAGTGATCTTTAAAGTTTTTTACTAACCAACATTTAAATGATGGTATTAACAGCCATTATTATCTATTTAAAAGCTCTCAATTGGTAATGCCTACCTCAAACTTCAATGCGTCTGATAAAATAAGTATACCTACTAAATCGTCAACTTACAATTAAATTTTATAAACAAAATTTTCAATATTCTTACAAAGTACCTATAAATAAGGATTCTCGGAACCCTACCAACAGTCTTTATTTATTTATATGCATCGACTAATATAATAGCGCTGTAAAATATAAATGTACTCTAAGGGAAACATAGGTAGGTAGGTATATGATTGTGTTGTGTTCTCTGTTTTGCCGTTAGCCCCGAACCGGTTTCGCATTCCTGTTCCCGGATTCACAACAATCGAGATGTGCTTACTCAACAAACTAGGAATATTATATGATTTCAGCGATTTAGTAAATACCGATAGGTTCTTTAAAAGCGCTTAACGCATGAGTTGTCTCCGTGTGACATAAGGAGATCTTGCAGTTTTATGAATTCATCCCTTTAATTTCTATTTTTACTTTACGATTTGTCCGCCGGCGCCGCGTGTTCCGCAACGAGCTTATTTTTCTCCCTCACGTGAACAGTCCCGAGTGCTGCCTTTGGGTGCCAAGTTGCTCACGAACCCTCACTTTGTAGGATAGATGCATTAAATACACCACATGTACCTAATGATCTCGGTTTGATAATTCGCGTAAATGTTTTAAGTATACCTATGTGGTGAAAACAATATAATATGATGATAAGCAATAAAATGACTATTGCAAAACATTGTTGTGAACGAGCCCCGAAGGTGCACACCGTTTACACTAACATGTGTAAACAATGTGTACATTTCAGTGCTTCAGTGCAATATTGCACATATTTTCAATTTGTCATCCCGCCTGCGTCGCGACGCGGTGGCAAGAAGTGTGATGTGAAGCCGCGCATTCCTGCATCGTTCATCACGTCCACCTACCACATCCATAGCCCCTGGTGTTCGAGTGATCTGTTTTTTTTTATCGTAAATGAGCAAGGGAGCCTACCCTCATGTTAAACGGTCACTGCAACTCCTGGCCACGAGCCCAATAGAAGTTTAGTCTTATCGATCGTGGACGCGTACTACGCTACTCATGAGAATTAAGATGATCTCCTCAAATATAGGTGATCTATAAGTAACCGATTTTAAAACCAAATTTTTGAACAAAATTTCTATTAGGTACTATTCCGCTGTTAGATACCTACGCAACGCCCCTCACAGATCCGCTTTCCCGACAAGTCCAGATTAGATGGTATCGTCAAGGTGTTGTTAATATACCAAGTATTGTGTTAAATTTCTTAGTAATTTGTCACACACTAAAAGTAGGTACTTAATTTGTGCTATGACTTAGTGATAAATTTCATGTAGGTACCTACATTACGACCTTTTAACAATCTTGAGCTACATTTGATAGCACTCAATATAAACAACGGATTCAAATTATTATCGAAACGAGAAGCGAAACGTGACACAAAAAGCTGTTTTTTATACTTTATCTCCGGAGCGCGGGGTCGCGGCTATCAGCGGGCGCGCGGACACCGCGATAACGTGCTTCCGTCGCCCTCGCGAATACGCCGCACCGCCATCCACCTCGCAACAATTCGCAGCCTCTCAGCTTCTAGTACCGCTTGTTATATGTGACCCAATTTGTGAAGCTTACCTATTGGAGTTGGTACGATACAAGGGCTTTTTGCTTTTTCTGTATCTCCAGTTATAAATATTGGTTAAACATTGCAGCCGGTTGTAGCCAATGATGGGATAAAGAATATAATATATGTAGGTATGTCACTATTTTCAAGGAATTCGTTGTTAGGACTCATTTGAAGATCCAATGTTTATAAACATCCAGGAGGACGTAGGTAGGAGGTAGTATTAAGTTTCGAAAGAATTGTCTTTAGAAGCTACGGTTTTTACACTGGGGCTGGCTAAATGTACCTACCTAATGTTGAGAAGTCGTAAACCGGCGATTTACGGCAAGCGAGCAGCGACACAGATCCATAGAGTCGGTCACGAGGCCGCTCCTGAGGTTATCGCGGTCAATATTCGATGTTTAAAAATAATTGTGATATCTATCGCCTTAATGTTCCTTACTATCGTCGAACGAAGCTTATCTACCAAAACTTCAAAACATACTTCACAAAATAATGTAATAAAAGTAAAATACGGTCTGCAAAAGGCTTCAGTAAATTAACCACTTGACCGCTTAAGTTCAATTCACCACGGTTTTACAAAATGTTCCAATGATAAATACACTTAATCCTATATCATCAAACATTTTCAGAAGAGAGAACTACTTACAAGAATGTACCTGCTGACACAGTTGATAAATGTACCTACGTAGGTTTTATAGGTACGAACCGGAAAGCACGCGCGTGGCTTTGCAAAGCGTATGAAGTTTACATCGGGCAGCTGCGCGCGCGCTGTAAATCAACTTACATTGAAACTAGCAGCCGCTGCTGTAACTTATTGAATTATTGCTTTGTCACTGAACTCGTCAATTGCCCTTTATTAATACAAATGTAGAACATAAGCTACATAATATTGAACTGCATAATGTAACAACGTACCTACCACGTGGGTTGCACACTGCTCAGTAAGATATTTATGATTTATTCAAATATAGGATATAGGTAGGTACTCATATTCTGTGAAATTTCATTTCGGCGAAATGTCACGTTTGTTGAAGCGGAAACGCGGTTTCCAAGTGTCTCTACAAATGGGGCTCCCTGTTTTTTCCCTGGATAATAACATGACAATGACACAGGCAAATAATTTTTTACTATTAAATCTGTATCTACCACAACCATGATTCTATTGTCATTTAAAAACAAGAGCTTTTAAAAACTAAGAAAGTTGCCTTCCTTTTTATTTCTCCTTGCCTTCGGTCTGAGTTGCATTGTCCCATTCTTGCGTTAAAAGGAAATGCCCGCTTCTAAGGACACGTAAACATTTTTCAATTTATTCAATTACCTATTCTTCAAACTTTAAAATATTACTGCCGATAGACTATTTCGTGAGGCGACCATCGCAGCCGCATCGTGGTCCTGCCTGTTGCGGTGATCGTGAATTAAAACGAGGTAACGCATTCGCATATTTAGGTCAATAGAAACGAATGGTCGCAATATGATTGTCCAACGCAATTCGTCACACCCAATTTTATTATGAACGTATGACCGTATGGATACTTATTCCTTTATTAGATACCTAACTGTGGATGTGTCCAACAAATGGAGGAAAATAGGTCACCATTGAATCGTTTTTGCACTGAAAAGTTGATTAGCAAAATAAATAAACTCTATGACTCCTGGAATAACAATAGTCGAAAAAATTATGTCGGATGTAGGTAGGTGCGTAAGTTCTACGAACGAGATAAGCAGATGTATGATGAAGTCATCGTCGCTGATGGCGAGCGCAGGCGCAAGCGCTCACGATCGTCTGTCGGGGAGCCGTCATGTGCCCATAGTATTCAGTAGGCACCATACGTGTTACATATTGACAATATGATATTGCTTCAGTGGCGCAATTGATCTGCATTCGCTTAGTCACACAACATAAAGTCATGAACCTTGCATCAGGTTACAATTTCCAGCAGACGGTAGAGCGCTGCTGCGGATCATGTTGCTCTTTCTTATTTGATTAGCAAACTAGATTATATTTGTTACATCTTCACATTAAGCAAGTAGGTAATAATAATAATTAATAAAATACTGGTATTATAAATGTACCTATTGTTTGTAGGTGCAATTGGTAAGTACTTAATTGAATGTACACGTGCTGTGTGAATCAGCACTAGTGCTTCACGGATGAGAAGAAAAAAATGTACAAAAATATAACAGTAATTTAATATTCCTGTAAAAATTATATGTAAATTCGAAAAGCAAATGAACTTGAGCTCAGGCGCCACTCGCTGTATCGCGTTACCGATTCATTGAGCAACACTTGAAATATGATCGCCGGGTGATGAGGATACGAGGAACGTTAGGTCAGCAGTTGTTCGAGCGCAGGCGGGGCGGGGCGATGCCCTCGGCCGCGGGTCAGCGCCTCGCGCCAGGGAAGCTCCGATAGAGGCGGCCCTCCTCAATTCTCTTTCTCGTATAAAAATTGTTTAAAAAGTCTTACACTATTAGACAAGCAGTACTGAGCCCTTTTGCAGATTTCTTCTTTTCTTTTATTTTTCTATTCTTCCTTAGGATAAATCGAACGCCTCGCGCGAATGTGTCGGCGACCTGTCTGTCGGAAATAAGTCAAAGCGGATCCTCTATTTAATGGGCAGAGCGGCATTAAACTCGTTGACTGGCCTAGTTTCATGAATTTGCTGAACTACGTAAATATAACTTGTTAGTGAATAGGTGCATACATAATATAATCATATTAGTGTATAGATGCATATTTCAAAAATTACTGTTTAGGTAGTATGGATGGATTTATAGAACTTGCAGGTATTTGCAAAAAATATATGAAACAGTGATGTTGGTTTTTTTTCCAGAAAGTGATGATGAGGGGCAAGTTGCTGGCGCTGGCCGTCCTGGTCGCGGTCGTATGTTCCGTAGACGCCGCGGTAAGCGTTACCCTCGTGCCTATCACTTGATCTTAAGTATTCTCTAGTAGGTACATAGCACAGGTACCTACCATCATTATGAACGTAGAATAGCTACGAGTATGTAAGCCAAGAATTACACACGCATTTTGTTTTTCTTGCAATAGGCTCATTGTATTTTTGCTGAGTGTCATTTTATTGATGGTGGTGACGAATAGTAGTTATGAAACTACCACTCCTACTAAAAAATTACTACATTTTTAATTCTTAAAACCCGCGTTGTGTAGTTCGATCCGACATGGGTTTGATTTCCAGCGGGGCAAGATTTGAAATGATCAATTTAGATTTCATACTAGTAGCGGGGAAGATGAATCAGTGAAGGTTTACATTGCAGAAGCGTCGCCACCGGCGGCTGCGCACCACCACCACGGAGCTGCCCATGCTGGCCGCCGCCAGGCTCTTCCCGCCCAAACAACCCGCCCACCACGCCCACGCCGCACCCCCCGCACCGCCCGCCTCCGCCGACGAGCAGCTGGAGATGGGCATGGCGGAGAGGCTCGACGAGAGGCGCTACCAGGTACTTACACCTTATTGTACAGATCTACTCTCAACAACTACAATATTCTCTGTTGTGCACACTACGATGTAAACAATATTATAAAAAAATACATAGAAAGAAAAACCATTGGAATATACACAAAAGGAGGTGTTGTTGCTAAAGTAGCGATCCTTCTAGCCCACGTTTGGGCAGCGCGCAGGTCGATAACAATTCTTAGCAGGCGCATGGAAGGGGTGCATATTGTGAACAAAGATGACCTACTGACCCTACTGTAATGCAGTGTTATTTGGTTTCAGGAAGCTGAAAGAGCTCGCATTAATGAGGTTATGAATGAAAATGAAGAAGGCGAGAATGACTTCTTGGACGGTACGTACTCGTATCTTGCGCATGCATGTGTGCAGTATGGATATTGTATGATGTTAATAGAGTAGGTATGTAAATAATGTAGGTAAATACCTTATTGAGGTAATAAATCATCTTAGATCTTGAGTTTAAAAGTCAAACAACTGCTTGGCTAGTTTCGGTCATGAACCTACTAAAAGAACGGACTCAATGCCGCAGTAGGACGCAGTGAAGCACAGTGGCGGGAGCGTCCGGATGTGCGAGTGAACGTCACTCGAGCGAGCTCAGAGTCGGAGCAAGAGCAAATTAGAATATCATGCCGTGAATGTGTGAGTGTAAACGTGTACAGTCACAGTCAAGGGGCCTCGACTTATTACGGTAGCTTCGCTTTCGTTTTACTGACGTTTAGTCCATCTCAGCTAGCCGATGGTTTTGGTGTTCTGTCGTGTACGGTGCTGGTGTGTAACGTGGTGTGTTGTGGCGCGCAGACCCGTGCATGAAGGTGCACTGCAGCGCGGGCCGCGTGTGCGAGATCGACGAGCACGGCGACGCCGTGTGCAACTGCATCAAGGAGTGCCCTTACGAGACGGACTCCCGGCGCAAGGTACTCTCCTACTGGCCGAACACTAATAATGACTTTTTTTAAATACTTATTCTGCTATACCTATATTACATTTTTCTCATTTTATATACGCTATACTGCCTGCCTACAAAAAATTTTTTGGGTTCACTATTAAACGGTTCTGTCCCTGCAATCGAAGAAGGTCTGAAGCAAGATGGTGGAGAGCCACCACGGTGCACAAATGCAGATTATGGGAGATACGGGTTAGTGCCAACTGTTGTCAAAGCGCCTAAAGAAACTCCGTCCAGGTTTAACGACTGTTTCTTTCAATAACATCCATGCCCTTTAAACCACTGAAGTGCATCCGAGTACCAACCGCGCTTAAGATTGCTTGTAGAATGTAGCGGCATACTAAATACTATGTGTATAACGAGCGTGGCGGTGGCGGCAGGTGTGCACGCACGACAACGAGACGTGGACGTCGGACTGCGAGGTGTACCGCCAGCGCTGCCTGTGCCTGGACGGCTCCGAGCTGTGCCGCGGCGCGCAGTACCACCACGTGCAGATCGAGTACTACGGGGAGTGCCGCCAGATGCCCGTGAGCGCGCCCTGCACCCACACACGCCCACACACGCCCACACCAACAACAATGCCACACACCACTCATGAACCAATAATACAATCATTAATGACACCACAAACATTAAAGTCGATTCTTTGTTACTTCATTCTACTAGTTGCTAGACTAGTGCAATCGAAGGGCGATTACCACTCACACATTTTCATCGTACATTGTATTTTTAGTAAAAAACTAAAGGCCAGTTCACAGCGCGGCGCGACGTGATGCGGTCAGTTGTTTTGTCTGAACAATGTCTGAATTCGCTGATAGATAAGTTCCATATTGCATTGATGGCAATGGTTAATACGCGTTGCGTCGTTTCTCCGTGTGAGCTGACCCTAATTATAATCTTAGCCTATTGAAGTAATTACAAATGTATATACAATCTCAGATAGAACGGTAGAGTACGAATGGTGCAGTGATTATATTATATATGAACAGAATATTATAACAAGTGATTAATGTTTTATATTGTACAACAATTTTAAGTACAACTGTACATGGGAGTATGTGTGGTAACGGCAATGCGCAGGAGTGCTCGGAGAGCGAGATGGCGGACTTCCCTCGGCGCATGCGCGACTGGCTCTTCAACGTGATGCGCGACATGGCGGAGCGCCGCGACCTGTCCCCGCACTACGTGCGCATGGAGCGCGAGGCCGAGGCCAACCTCACGCGCCGCTGGACCAACGCCGCCATCTGGAAGTGGTGCGACCTGGACGCGCACGACAACGACAGGTAACCCTCGCTCCCGGTGCGCCGCTGCTCCCCAAATCAAATATAGCCTTATACCATTCAGACGGTTCATCTATTCCATTCTAAAATTAAAAATGTAGGTTTACTGTTCATGCCTTCAACCCTTTTTTATGTCCCACTGCTGGTCACGGGTCTCTCCCCACAACCGGGAAAGGTCTGAAGCATACTCTACCACGTTGCTCCAATGCGGATTGGTGGAGATACGGGTTAGTGGCCAACCCGTGTCGGATGTTGTCAAACCGCCCAA
>DWAV01002147.1:0-11734 GCA_018231305.1 Noctuana lactifera | reverse complement strand
TAATTGAACTTAGGATTTTTACAGACATACCCCAAAGATCCCTGGTATTTTTAAAAGCTAGTGTTTTAAATGTTGTAGTTATATCTTTAACGTCTATGGGTCGGAACTTAAACTGTGTTGTATGCTGAAAATATCAATTAGTTCAATTTGATGAATAGTTTGTTACTTTCAGGAAAATATTTTCGCTGAGATGCAGAAGATATTTGGTGATTCCGATCGCCTGCCAACAATAGAAGACTTGAACGAGATGAAATATCTAAAATGTTGCATCATGGAGTCATTACGTATCTACCCAAGTGTGCCCTTCATATCTAGAGATGTCAGTGAAGATGTTGTTTTAAGTACGTACCTATTCTTACCTTACCTTGATCATCATTGACAACCTAATTTAATTCAGGCAATATTTTTAAATTTATTTTATTTGTCTCCCTTAAATAGCCTAAGATATTAGATCTTGGCTCAAGGGCGAGGCTCAAATTTCACCAACATTTTGAGACAGTCGAAATATAATATTTAACCAATCACTTGCAATGCTGTTGCTTTTTTGTGGCATATTTTGTGCAAGAAAAAAATCATTTACTTCATACGTGTCATAATATTTCCCTATTTCAGGTGGATACAAGATACCCGCGAAAACAGCCGTCAACATACACATATATGACATTCATCATCGAGCGGACATCTACCCAGAACCAGAGAATTTCATACCGGAGAGATTCCTTCCTGAAAACAGCCAGAGCCGCCACCCTTACGCATACATACCCTTTAGTGCTGGGCCCAGGAATTGTATAGGTATGTTCATTTAAGTACAAAAGATTATTTTTTACAATATAATTAATTATTCTGTTAATATCTATTTAACAATTATAAGATTATATTTTTAAGTTTGGCTTGCTGGGGTGATTTTTTTATTTTTTATAAACTAGGTATACCTAATTTATCTGGTTGTACATTACATTATTTGAGTGCGTCTTCGCTATGGCATAGGTACACGCAACAAAAACTCTTATTGTGGGATTGTGACTGTGAAGCATTAACAAAAAATACATTATCTACATCGTAAATTATAATATAAATGACCAATAAAAAATACAAAGTCATACGCCATTTAAGTCAACAGTTTTTTGTTCATTAGAACAAATTAAATAACTTGGTTTAATTACGAATAGGCATCAAAATAAATAATTTCCATTCCCAGGTCAAAAATTTGCAATGTTGGAGTTGAAGACTATTATGTCCGGACTGTTGCGGAAGTTTCGGTTGGAAGCAGTTACAAAGTTAAAAGACATCACTTTTACCACTGACATCGTTTTGCGAACCAAATATCCTATATACGTTCGCTTCTGTGAAAGACATTAATAAAGAGGAAATTGGTATTACGTGGTAATGATAAATTTTCAGTTTTATTTATTATAAATGCAATTTACATTCAATGTAGGTAGATATCTGTGCTCTCATATTATCAGATGTTATATATAATATTTATAATTAAAATACGATAAAACTAGTTTTAAAAAAATGCAAGTGGGAGATGGTATAAATTAAATTAATATTGTTCTTATATCGAGCGGCTAAAGTCATTTTTAACGTTGTGAGCGTCTACTGGAAGCATAAGTGTAATATCTATGGCACCCATAATGTATTATCTGCTGACATAAATTTATATCTGTGCTAGTTTAAACAATAAAATTGACAGTGTCACGTCACTCACTGCACTACCAAACCAAAAAACCAAGTGACAGCTATGACAGCGACAGATTAACATTGACTTGATGACAGAACGCGTTTGCGACGCGATTTTATCCTTAAAATCCAAAATATTTTTTTAATTTTATTATACTCTTCGTTCACTAACGAAAAAAGAGATTACAACACTGCATTTTCAGCAAATATGATTGAGTCCGACAACAAGACGATCTGGTGTGGAAACTTACCAGAACAAGTTTCAGAAGAAATTCTATACGAATTATTTTTACAGGTTAATGTGTCTTGTTTTATTAAAATAAACAACGATTTCAAGTAAACATAGTTTTGCCAATACTATATTTAAACAAAGTTTTAACTGGCATAATGATGTAGTCTTCAAAGTTTCCGAAACTTATGAACGTATACCTAACACCCTATACTACACACTATAATATGGTCAGAATCATAATCTTTAGTTTGTCAATATGCCTGTCAGTATAGGTACTTGTGTGTACAGTATACTTTATATCTCTTTATAATTACTTATAATGTGTAGGTACAGTAAAGAGTATAGTTATAAAATGCTTGTTTGAACAACATAAATAAACCAATGGCTTTACAAATTACAGGCTGGACCGTTGGAGCGTGTTAGAATAGCGAAAGACAGAGATGGACGGCAAAAGAATTATGCCTTCATTACATATTGCCATGAGGTGTCTGTACCATATGCCATAAACCTATTCCGTGGCACTACTCTGTACAACAGAAAGCTTACATTACAAAGCAGAGGCCGCATGGTCTTATTGCCTCCACCTATAAGATGCTATGGCCCAGATGCAAACATTGATTTTTCAAATCCCTCCTCTGTTATTCAAAATTTCACTGAGATGACAGAAAGTTTACACAGTGTACAGCAATTGCGAGCACAGCAACAGCGCGATGGACAGCACTTGCATGAAGTCCAGCAATTGCGTCAAGAACACCAGTTGCGTGAAGAACACCTTATGCGTGACCTACAGCATTCTGATTTCTCTAGAAAATTTGACAGAGAAGCTGAGTCAACTGACAAACTGGTAATGGCAAGTTTGCAGGGCCATTGGTCTCATAGACATCATCCATACAGATCTAATGAGCTGCAGAACAGAGATTTCAGGCCTAGAGACAACAGGAACAGAGACAAACCGTCAACCAATTGGAGAGACAGGCGGAGCCATAGGAAATTTAATTACCGCTGATTAGATTAATTTTATAATAGAAATATCAATAGTGTACCTATTCAACATTATTTAGAGTCCGACAACTATAATTCTATAGCTATTATTATTTTATGTCTCATCATTTCAAACTAAACAAGATTAGCCATATAATATTGGCTTCTACGTTACGTAGAAATATTATTTCATAGTTAAAAATTTTGCTAGGCATTTGTTTCTAGGAGAAGGCATTTACTTTTCCAAAAAAAAATGCCGGACCTCTCTCAGACCGATAATCCTTTCATAAAAAAGAACCAAAACAGCATTTCAGAGTCCCCGTTGTAGTTACAATTTTATCTTATAAGAACAGATTCTTTTTGTGAATGATTTGTCAAAAAAATTTATAAGACACAATGTACAAAATGAAAAGATTTTAAATTAAAATACGGAAGTACTCGGTAGGTCAAACTTTGTTTTATTTGTATTTTAGTTTTATAATGCAATGCAAATAAGCTTTAAGTAATTTTATAAAACAAAGAATTTACTTGTGGGTCTGGGTACAATGGAAGAAACTAAATGTATAATTTTATTTTAACTGATAACAATAAAGTAGATTTATGAACATTATTGTTGTTCATTTAGTACCACTGCCATTTCATTTGCAAATCCTCTAAATTCTTCCTGAAATTTAATTTTGTTCATAAAATATACCTTTGTGAAGGCAAGAGCTACTTAATAATTGTCTTAAATACTGATTTTGCCTTACATTAGCAAGTCACAATGTAATCGAAATCTTATTTGTAATTTTAGATACAAGAAAACTAATATACTTATAAAGAGAACTATTTACCAATTTGTTGCTGTATTTGTAGAGGACATAGCCAACAATTTCATAAATAAATGTAATGGAAACGCCATAGAATACTAATGATATGACTTTCTCGTCAAAATCCAGGATATCAGAGTTCAAAATTTTGAAAATTAAATATGTGCCAATCACGCCCCTCAGTGTTAGGAAAGATACTAAGTACAGTATTTCCACTGTGTAGAAAATTAAGGTTTTGTTGTATCCACTATCACGAAGAAACCTGCAATCAGATTAATTAAAAAATATACATACCCAAACAAATAGAGCTTATTTTGAATTACTAATTTCTTATTAAATATTAATATAGTTGTTATAGCCACGATATGGTTTCAAAAATGGCTTTTACGTAGAATAAATCAGTAGGTTGGTACATACCATCTCATTTGCAGCAGAGGATTAGTGACTTCAAGCAAAGCAAGGGTACAAGCGAAGGTGCAGCCGGTGTAATCTTTATCCATGTAAATGTTGATGGCGACCAGCGCGCTCGCGTGGTGACAGAGCATCACGTAGCTGTTCGGCCAGTAAAGCAGGCACCAGAGGAGGTCAAATGCGAAGTACCCCCATGACCACACCATGAGTGCGTATTGGCTGAAGGTTACTTTCACTGAAGACGTGGAAAAATTGCGTTGTCAGTTAAGTCTGACAATTAAATTTGAAATTTCCGCCAGTCGACAACATAATTACTTGATAGAGGTGATCCCAGGTGGTCGAGAAGATGGGTCAAGCTAGAAACTTGACCTGGTGACACATCTGTCTTTGTTTGATAAACTGTGTGTGTGTTTACGAGTGTTGTTGACTGGCGGAAAGATGGGCAACTGAAAGATCCGTTATCATATCAGAGGTCAAACTGCCATGTTTGCTTGGTGAAAGAAGGTTCTTGGTGTCATAATGGCCGCCTTCAGGAGTGATAACAGCTAGTCGAACAGTTGTTGCCTTCCTCAGGCTAGAAATTCCTGGCAGTTCCCAGCTTTGACCTAGAAGTGACTTAGAAATAGCACTAGTGCGTCCTAACATAATGCTAAACTGTCTCCAAAGGTATAATGCGCATGTACTCTTACTTGTCTAGAATCTCAAATAAATCTTACTGATTAGTCGATATTTTGATAGGGTAGTCACTCCGCACTGGGCAACGCCAAAGACGCTGGCAACACTGCCATGCAACAGTGTCACGGCCCTAGAACACCATTCTGGACTATGCTCCGAACCCACTGAGCACCACAAATATGACCAGGCCCAAAATAAGAAAGACACGAGCTTGGCCAATGATGCAGGAGACAATTCTGGGCTTAGTTCCATTCAAAACATTTTGCTGTAGCTGCTTAATTCGAAATGTTTAGTCGTTTTATCAAGGCTTTAAATGACATGGTGATGAATGAATTTCAGCAAAAGCAAAGGTGAACAGTTTTTCATGTCTGTTTTTCACTGTTATGTTACATGTAATGTCACATTAATAAATGTTGATGCTGTCATTACCTATAATATAGTTAAACCTTATCTATAAAATAACCTTATACCACAGAATCTTTACACTCGTACTATTAGTAGGTAGGTACCTGAATGGATAATTATAATAAATGCTCTAAGCCTTAGAGTCTAAGGTATGTGATGAAGAGAAAACTTTCTCTCTCAAACACAATATTTTGAAATTTACTCGTATTAAAAGTTCATATTATTGAGAAAGGAAATAATCTCATGTGCATGCAGATGTTTAGTAAGTGGTCACTACAACCCATGGACAATATGGACATTCTCGTCCAACCTCAAATAGGAGAGAAATTAATTAAATGATATGAACTTTACACATGAGGCCTGAGTTAATCGTCTTGAATAACATAAATCTCCAGTATTCACCCTCTCCGGCCGCAACACAAAAATTTGCTACAAAGCTTACTTCATGAATACATCGGTGGTACCTCCTATGCGAACTGTACCATTCTACCTCCATTCAAAATTTATGACCCAGAGAGATAATAATATATATAAATAAATAAATCTAGCAAATGAGCTAGTATAAGTAACTACGTACCTAATTATCAGCCAAAAAAAAAAGATTCTTTTTTTTCTTTTATTTAAGTAAATAGATACTAATAAAATGTTACAAATAATACACATAGGTATATCTTTTTTAACACACAGATAGGTCAGTTTACAATCAACTTCTCTCCTCGTGGGAGGATAACAATATAATTTTTGCAAGAAGCAAATAAGTAATTGCCTAGGTAGGTATATTTAGGTAATAATTGTAGATAAAACAATAAGGGCCAGGTTCACCAGTTATTAATAGTTACAGATAACAATTATTTTAATAGCAAAGCTTCATCATTTTGGTTTGGAGCATCACGCATGGTGGCGCTATGAATAATAGGTCTATTATTCGTAGTGGGTTTTTAAAGAATGCTTGGCGTTTTTTGAAAGACTCATGTCAGTCATATTATGATTACGCTTACAGGATGCGTTGAAATAATAGTAATTGTAATAAATAAAATTCAAAGCAGGCAAGGCTGGTTATACGTCAAAATTCGGGTATAAAAATATCTTTCGCGTAATTCAGTCAACTGTTATTCGACGTAGGATTTGATTAGGGTAAAATTAAGCTATTAAAAATTTAAACTTACTTAGACTATAAAATTTTAATAAATACCTAATGAATTATTATTAATAGCAAAAGAAAAATTACGTTATATATTTGGACGGTAGTTATGTATAAACGATATTGCAGTCTCTACCCAATGTCAAACCTGTATTTCATTAATATGTTACTTACATATCAGTAATAATATAAACATCAAACTTAATATTACCGACATCTAAGCTTATCCACATACTTCTCAATAGCGCGATACCGACTCACAGACATCGAATCTTTTAACATCTGCCTAAAACGCGAGTCTTCAGACAGAGCCAGACATAGATGTCGCGCGTGCATTCTGGTTTCAGGATTCGCATCGCCCAACAGTTCGCCCGCTGCTCTTAGTATTACAGTCCTCGGTTCCGCGGGTAGTTCTAATACTCGGGCGGCTCCATTATGCCGGACGAGACGGGCGAGTGCCTGGGCTGCCGCGGCCCTTACCGGACCGGCGCGGTGCGTCGCCCCTCGCCGTACTAACGCTACACCAGCTCGAGCACAACCACCGCCGACCGCCACCCGCCCTAACGCGTTCGCTGCGTCTCCGCGAAGAAACCTATTCACATCCGCACATCTGTCCAGCAGAGCGCTTGCCGCTTCTTCTAGCTCCGTGTCTAACACTCGTCCTCGATGTTCGAAGAGTGCACCGAGAGTGGAACATGCAGCGCGTGCAACTCTCGAACGCAGTGAACGTACGTGTGCTGCCGTAGACCGTGTCGACGCCCGCCAGCTGGTCGCTGGTGCTCGTGCACCGGCATCAGCTGCGAGTCGCTCAGTTTCCGCTAAACCGTTTACTATCACCTCCCAATCTTCATGCTTCACTGGGACAATGCACTCTGCTAAAGCGGTCCGAACATCCCTTTCGTCTGGACGCCGTTCGACCTTTACATCCTCGGTAATTTCGGGGGAATTGTTACCACTTCTCGTTGAGTCTGGCGTGTGGCTTCTGCTTTTAGCTGGTACTGATACGGGTGACTTTTCACTTTGTGTATCGGTCTTCTCCGCCTCAATGTTGATGGAAGTTTGTGATTGCGCCTCCAACTTGTCTGATTTCGTAGGTGAATTTTCCTCGACTTCTATATCTAATAAGGAGGTAGGTAACGACTTTTCAGAATAATCTTCGACGTGAATGGACGGCGTCCTCGGCGGTCGGGCCTCTTCGTCCTCTTCGCGTGGAACTTCAGTTTCTGAAATCCCGTCGACAACGAAGAATTCAGCTCCTGTCTTTTCCTTTTCTGGAGATTGTTCGCTTTTCTGCTCATCCGCATCACCGGTGTTTGTGACAGCACTGGAGTCTCTGGAAAGGCAACGAAAGTACAATATTAAACTGCTACTTTCGACGTATTTCTCAAGTTTATATTAGGTAGGTTCGTTACGAAAAAGGTGTGATGTTGGTTTAGATACGTCATAGATGGCTAGTTTGTGGGTTGTATGAATGGTTGTTAAAGGGGGAGCGAAAGTTTACCGAGTGTAAAGTGGGAGATTGGCTACGAGGTCCGGCGTGGCGGCGGGAGCGGGCTGGACTGTAGAACGCCCGCAGCAGCACAGCCGCCGCATGCCGCCGCCGCCGCGCACCACGGCGCCTCCGCGACTGACGTCCTACCCCTCAACACTATCCGCACCCCATTCACATGTCGACTAGCCGCAATCAATTGTCCTGCCCTCGTTGATGAACTAATCCGACCGGTCGCTTATTATGTAAAAACATTCCCGAAATCGCTAAAGCCGCACGGCAAGGCCGAACGCGCTTCAGTGAATGACTAGGCGCCAATCAAACGATGACTAACATTATTTCTAGCTATTGTTAGCCCGTAGGTTTAAAATCGATATGTTTCATACCTATCGGTAAGTAGATAACGTACGCGTTTTTTAAAGAGCGTGGTCGTGTTACCTTGGAATACTTACTTTAAATATTTAAGCTCGGATTTGAGACCTATTAGCTAGCGTTTGCCGATCGCAAAGTGGAACGATCGGACGATAGTGTAAATAGGTCGTCCATAAACGCTTACAGTAATAATTTTAGTTTCAAAATGTAGGTTAGTTGTAACACGCAACTACTGTTACCTTTGGTCACACGGCGACGCGTGTCGAAAGTCATTTTATGCGACTAAACGTCATTTCTTTGAGTTGTTATCGATAAATAAGCAATGAACGTCGTAGATTTCGCAATCGCTGTTATGATGAGTCGCATAAACGACCGTTAAACACTAACCCCTAAAGTCCCTAAACATTATCGACCCAGTGACCTGATTAACAACCATTTACATGTGTTGGGCGTCGACTCCTCAAATGATGTGTGACCCAGTCTTATTATCTACGGTTATGTTTCGTTGCTACGAAACGATGTTCTTTCCAAACTTTGCCTCTACAAAAGTTCGCTCAGTAGTTCTATTGGAAATGACTAGTCAGAAAGTTGCCTAACAGAAGTTCGAGACGACTGAGTCTAATAGTCTGAGTATATTAGTATAGTAGTATCAGGTAGGTGTTTTCTTGACCTTTAGTGAGTCGTTTTAGTACTTATCAAGCTATGTGTCATGTACCTTGGTATCGATTGAGTCTAAGTTAGCTTCTTAGGTCACTGAATCGGGCGGTTGACTCCCGATGTTTTTGTAATTGGTATCGTAGAAGCCTTATGTTGGTAGTAGTGTTCATAATATTATTATGATGTTTTGTTTGTAAGATGAGGAAGGCCAGAAAAAGGAACAGTAGGTATACTTAGTACTTTGATGCCCAGATGGGAGTTGGTTACCAATACTTGGTATCAAATTTACCTATTTATATGCAAGGACATACTTACATATTTTATGTAATGTAAAGAAAAGACATAAATTATGTTAGAATTGATTTAAATAGTGTATGTTATTTAGACAAAGCTGGTGGGAATGCACAATCCCATGTTTTTGCCATATATTGGTTCTCATAAAGCAAGTGCACTAGGAACCCATCAAAGTTTTAGGTTTAATTGTCCAATAGGTAAAGGTCAATGCTAACAAAATCCCACCAGCTATTATTAACAGTAGGTTTACTTAATGTTTATGTCAGTTAGGTACATGTTTGATTGACAAATAAATACGGTTGATAGGACAGGTTCTATCCTTAAACAACAGTGACGGGAATTGATTGCTTTTGTTGATGACACAATTGGGAGAATGGTCACTTGTTTTAATTAATATAATTATTATAATTATACCTATGAACGTATTTTATTTGAAAGTCTTCTCCTCTCCGCTCTCCACTTATGTTGTTTCCACTGTCCTAAGCAACTAGGTAGGTACAATAAAATCAAATCTAAATTAAATGAAACTGACCTTTCGTTAATTGCGACCGATGACAAAGGCTTCAAAGGAATTTCTTTCCTAGGCTGGACGATACCTGTTAATAAAATTAATACTTAGTTAATCACCATAAACTTCCATAATGACGATGGTTAACATTGCCACCAGTTGCCAATTAAATACAAAATAATAAGTTACCGGGTAAGGGTGCTGAATCCGGCAGAGGCCGTAAGCGACGCGGGCGCGGCGGAGCTGCCGGGGGAGTGGACCGCGCGCGCCTTCGCGCCGGAATTGGTAACTGTGATGCTCTAGAAAAATTTTACTTGCATAATTATTATCAGATGCGGAAAAAATGTAGCTGATTTTAATTGTTGTTTCTTTTATGAGAACGTATTTACGTTCCACGAAGGCATTGAATATGGTATTTAAGGAAGATTGGTCCAACATGCTTTTAACAATAAAATTGTTCCAGCGAATCCAAAAAATTGATACCTTAATTTTGAGGGCATTATTTGTAATATCTGGTCTTATTTATTAGAATCCAGAAATTTTTAGTATTCGTAAACTTATATAAGGAATTTGTATGAAAGGTTCATTTAGAAAATTCCAATTAATGATTATCCAAAATTAGTCGTCATTGCTAGTTAGTACCTATAGAGGAAGAGATTTGTCATAAAATGATGTAAAATGATTAAATGACTAATGGTATGTCTATGTTCGTGTATGTTCGTAATCATAATATATATATCTACGTAATATTACCTTGCAATGTGGCTGGGACGAATATTTTCCAGTGGTCTATTCAACTTTTCTCGCAACTGAAATGAAATCATAAACTTTCATTAGTTGTTAGATAGCATAGCAATCAAAGTAAATAACTTCTAATATTAAGGTAAGGTAAGGTAAGTATTGTTATATTGAGATAAATATTTACTCGTATAACATTAGATTTTTGGGTAAAAATACGATTTATGGAGAAATGATAAACTAAATCGGTATAACTACACATTACATTTTGATTTTCGCTGTTTGGCGAGATTCCTAAATAGAATAAGTAGTAAGTACCTCCGTTGTACTCTAATTGTTTTTTTATTTTGTTTAAAACTATTGTGTGCGCATAACTAAGTTAAAAACAATAAACAAATAAATTTCTAGGTGTTATAAAATTTTCCGACAGAATCTGAAAGTACTCATAACCCCGAGATTAGTTAACCCTGAAAATCGGAAATGGTAGCATTATGGCTGAGAGGACCAACATTACCGCACTGGCCCTGAAAGGTCGTCTACATAAAAATGTTATCAGTACCTAAGTTTGTTAGGACCCGCGCCGAGCTGCGGGTGTTGAACAAAATATGAATTACCATACCACCTTGCCCTAATTAGTTGCCAAAAATGCCCGTAAAGTAATAAACCCTATAAGTTATAATTATTAAGGCAACAAACCGAGGAAAATTTATGAGTCAATAAATGCAGATTTTTCTTTGAAGGAAATCCATGCCTACCAACTTCGATTGAAACTGGTATACCAGTTTACTTTACATATTCGCGTGACAGCACGAGCTCAAGTTATCTTACTCGGGTGACAAGTACCGTGACACGCGCCTCTGATAGAATCCCCATTCCAATTTGGAACACAATGTTAATGATAGGCCAAGATCAAGCGTTATCTATGAGCGGTGGCGGACGACTGCCGCGACCACTGTCTCAGTCGCGGGGCGGGGCGGTTCTTTTCGAACGCCAGAAACAAAGGCTTGCCGCCTTGCGACACACAAGGAGGCCTTACCAACGCTAACATTCCTCCCCCAGGTGGACGTTGGTGTCTATTTGCTGAAGTCAGTACGTAACATCAAGTGCCTTAGCGTCGTTTGCCTTAGTTCTTCACAATTACCTACCTTGTTACAGAAGATGTTAGCCCGCTGAGTACCAGCAAGGCGTCGCCTTACAGCAGCTAAGACGGCAGCAGGTCCAGCTGCTCGGGCTAGGCATAGTGCTGCTCGGAGCTGAGCATTCTGTAATAGCTCGCTGTCATTCGTAGACACCTATAAGATAGGGCTGTGTAATGTGTGGTACAGTAACTTCTGCCTGT
>DWAV01002146.1:0-11735 GCA_018231305.1 Noctuana lactifera | reverse complement strand
AATAGGAGAGGTCATACGTGGAGGCGTTGCTACTCATGAGCACTGAGGTCGCCCCAAATATAGTGTGTCCGGCCAATGTGACCTACTTGCAACTTTACCTGTTAATACAACACAGTTTCATTATAAACACTTGAAGTTAGATTTGAACTAGTCAGGCGGCGCTTATCGCTATTAAACTCCCCCGTCGTGTTAACATCGTTTTAATTAAGAAGCTCGCAGGCGAATAAATCCCAGTCCCCGCGATGATATGTACGCTAACACAATGCAAGTATTGTTAAATACAATTGTATAATTAAACGTTCAGTGTTTTAGCTTGGGACAAAATTCAATAGCTTGTCTATTCACATTCCATGATACAGTACTATGTTATTCGGTTTTCTTTTGCTTATTTTAAGAATTGTATTTATATTAATTGATAATACTATTGAAAACAAATTTTTATTGTACACTAAAAATATATACAAAAAACTACTTAATTACTTTACGAAAATAAAGGTAAAGCTGTTATTGTTCAATTAAATTAAATATATTGTGTAAACCGTTAACCATATTATAATATATTTATATTATTATGATACATCGTTTTTTATCCGGTACACTCGTATGAAGTCGCAGGCAGAAATTGTCATTTAATAAACTGTCAACTAGTTAAACGGATAAACAATTAATAAAGTAAATAACACCAAATCTCCAACGTGCAGTATCAATTAAATTATACTTATAATCGAGAAAATTTCTAGTAAAACTCACAGAGATTTGCGTTCGATCACAACTTCTACCAACAAAACAAAATGAAAGCAACTTTTCAGTTCAATCAATACTTTCTAAACGAATTTTTCGTTTTCAGCAATCCTAGGCAATCCAATCAACAGGCGAAAGTAAGCAAAATGCGTCTGAAAACCGTTAACCGTTTCATCAAGTGAACGTTCGCAAATCTATTAACAGCCTCCGAATGAAACGACGCGAATCGATCATCGCGATATCGAGAACGTTAATGAACGAACGAAAGAACTATTAGACGCTAAAAACCTCAAAGCTTCATTGTAAAAAGCGAAATAGAAAAACTTTGTTTTGTCAAAAAAAATGTTTTGTCAAAAGTGAGTTTAATTAATTTGATTGAATCTTAAGACTCAAAGCTTTATTGCAAAAAGTGAAATACATAAATTATTTTGTTAAAAGTGAGTTACTTAATTTGATTGAAGAACAAATTTAATTTAATTTTCTTAATTTTTATTCTTAATTTGATTTGATAATAAGCTGGCAATTTTTTGTAAGAGTTTTCGTTCTCTATTATTGAAATAATATATGTTTTACTGAATTTAATACAATTTTCACGCAAATTTACTGCGCGTCTTACGGAAAAAAGATTAGATTATGGTAAGATTAGATGAGATTCGGCTCGACCCTTTCTCTCCCCCTAAATGCCTCATGTAAACCATGAACGCCCAATTTTGTGACCGTGTTAAATAAAACATAAAACATTACTAGTGAAAAGTCAATGTAACCAACACTATTCAATTCGTTCCAATATCATTCGCTGAAATAACATCCGGCTTTCTGACAACTCGCTGACAAAATGGCATTCATTCACTTTACATATTTTTATAGACATAATCACACGAATGAAGGTAAAGATTGTAAAATCCTTTATGGATAGTCTGTAATAAAATTCAACTATAAATTTTAACGATAGATGAAACGATAGATAAATATTTTAACGGTGGACAATAAAGTATTAAAAATGAAGAAGAAAGCTGAATGAATCGTTAAAAAATAAGTATGTATTAAGGGTTGCAAACAGAAAGACGCAAAAAAAACAAATGACGGTAGGCAAAATGCACACGAGGGACGAAAACAGAAAAACGAGAGTTTTCAACGCTAACACAAAAAACCGTACTATCTTTGATTTTAAATATAAACTTCAAAAGCCTCCATTATCCTGGAAAGAACTTGGTTATACTTACTCGTATATCAATGACTCAATAACTTTTCACATGAAAAGCAGTTCGGGCCCAATTTCCAATTTAAATTCTGTTTCACAATTACAAGTATAATATGCGTCCCTAGTTTCAGTCTTTACGGTCGGTGATTAATGAAAATATACGCGAGCGCGCGCGGAAAGCTACACCCGTATAATTCTGTACCTGTAATTGACTTAATTATCCCCGTGGGCCTTGTTTTCAGCGCCCGTGCCGCCCGCTTAATAAACTCCACAAAACAGTGTAATCGGAATAAGTAATTGAAAAGGTTCAGGTTCTTACATTACTATCGGACGTAAAATGCTTTAAGGTACCGTTAAATTTCCACCCAAGTAAATCACCCGACTCGAGAGTTCTCACGCATATCTACCCTTTGTCTCCATCCCGCATTGTAATCCACCGTATTCACGAATTATACCCGTCACTTTAACCTCCATACATCACGTTTATAAGAGCGATCTAAGCCCCTAAAATGAGTGTTTATTGCTGGTCCTTCGAGCCGGACTCTAGTGAATTTCTGAGAACATTCGAGCAAAATTGCGCTTTTTGTCTTCGTTCTAAGAACGGTCATATATTCAACGATTCGAGTGGTTCAGGTGCGTGGCTAACGGTTTATCTAGCCGTTACTCTTCGGCAGATGTGGGTCGTTTGGACTGTGGAGCTACAAGGATTTGCAGAATTTGTTGCTGGAATCTACGAGTCTTTCTGTGGTTCAATGCCGTCGTCCTTTTATATTTCTCTTTCAGCTGCGAAAAAGATAGTCTGCAATGTATTTATACAAAATGTGCAGCAGAGGTGCAGTTTTCTCTTGTGTTTGAGTTATATTTCAGTACCAAGGATATTGTAATGGCATCGTTGTGTCGATACCGTCGAGCAACTATAGAATGTTCTAAGGAAAACATCTCAGCTTACTGAATTCCTTTTAAAAGTTTATAGAGCTCTATAAAGTTTAGCTTTGAATACAAAGGAAGTTGTAGCAGATTATGTGTCAAAAGGAATGAAAGCCCAGCCTTCTCGAAGACTTAGTTGAGGCTCCGACATGTAGACATGACATAAGCGTCTTGTGACATAACCTTGTCTTGCCAACGCCTCACTAACACTCGCTTGATTTATCTGCTGTTTGACCCAGAAAGTTAAAGTATTCGTCAACAAACAATTTATATAGCTTGTCAAAGTATCGTGTTATCTTAGTATTAATGAGAACAGTAAACATTTAAAACTGGTTACAGCGTACATTAGTATACGTTATTTAGTAACTGTTTACCGTTACCGTTTAGGTACGTTATGTAGTTATTCAGATACGTTATTTAACACCGACTGTTCAGTTTCGGCGTGACACATCAACAAAATGCTACGAACGATATGAGTCACTGAACTGTCGAGACCTTGCTTTTGACAGGTGGGTTTTATTTAGTCTTCAAGAGTACCAAAGTATTAATTAAAGACTTTGGATATACGTATACAGATTGCAGAGAGTACTTAAAACAGCCAATTGCATGCTCGTTTTTTGAATTTTTCTTATAAAATTTTTTAAACTACCTTCTTCTTCCAGTGTCGGAGCAAGGTCCGCACGAGAAGCGGCTGCTGAATGCGCTGCTCAACTCCTACAACACGCTGGAGAGGCCCGTCGCCAACGAGAGCGAGCCCCTTGAGGTCAAATTCGGCCTCACATTACAACAAATCATCGATGTGGTGAGTTTCATACCTTTTAATGTGTTTTCATAGTAGTGAGCCTAAAATAATCGAGTTTACGGAGAAAGGATGTTGATCGGAACTAAGATTACGAAACTGGTGACTGAATCGCATTTCGAGAACAGAATTGAACCGTTTTACAACGAAAAATAACTTACGTCATTGAGGGTTAATTTTTTTGTCGGGAAAAGGGTAAAATTTATATTTGAATGAATTTTAAAAGCAGCTTAAGACGTCGATTTAATAACAAGATGTTCAGGGTCTATCAAAGAAGTAGTTTAAATTTTAAAAATCGCATAAGCTCCGATTCCCAGACACGGTTTTAATTTTTGATTAAATCTAGTCACTTGATTTTTAAACTTAATATTTCAATGAGGTTACAGTATGGATCATGATACTTTACACAATTGAAATTAAATGAAATTTAGATTAGAAAGTTCAAAAATATTACTATGGAAAATTTCGCGTTCATGGGAGCAAAATACGTAGTTACGATAACAGTTTTTAACGAGGAAGCAACAAATAGGAAACGCAGTTTGTTCGTAACAAAATTAAAAGCAGAACTAAGTTGCGAATAAAAGGATTTACTCATTCCAGTCGGGGATGTTCCATTAAGACCGAAATGAATAGAGTTTGTTGTGTAACGGAATCAACTGAAGTTTGGAAGGCGAGCCACTAAAAATTTTCTAGTCTCTGGCAAGTTTGAGGCTCGGTTTAATCAACTTATTAGTGTTGATGGCGTAATTAAGTGTTAGCGGCTCGGGACTTTACGGTCAGGAGTTTTAAAACAAAGTTTTTGCGAGAGGCACTCAAGTTTCTCAACTAACTGTTGTGTGGTTTCTACTTAAGTCACAGGGACAACAAACAACATCTGGGGATATTTGAGATTCACGTGGAATTAGTTTAAGAATTGCGTTGTTCATAACATTTCATAACTTTGAAGTAGTAACTACAGAATATATTATGAAAAGACGAGTTTACTTTTACTTTACGAACAATATTTTTAGGTTATCTAAACTTCGACCTAGATTTGCGAATTAATTTGCGTGAATTAATAATTTGGACTGGAATGGGGTTTGTTACATACGTAAAAACATATTATGGTAAAAAATGTCAAATAAATGTTATCCTTCCATTTTACAAGTACTTCTTAAAAGCGGGCTCTCAGTATTGCGTTTCGCTATCGTCATTAATATTTATGTTACTTTTTCATGAAACATATAACGGGTCCTAAAGTCAATTGGTTTTTTGTATTAATGTTGCTTTAACTTTTATATGACCTTCTATATAATCCCCATAACACAGCATCATTGGTCACAGGAAATAGCATTTCATAGAAGCGAAACAAAATGGAGGCATTCAGAAGTTATTGTTGGGATTCGAAACAGCTGGGCCCTAATAGAATTTTCCGCTCTCAGTTTGTATTTTTAAGGCTAAATGTCAGATTTTCTGGGAACCAGCGATCGCGATATGAAGTTAGTTACGAGTTTGCGAAGTCGACAGACTGCTCGCGATGTAAGGAATAGTTTTGAGTAAGTACTTGGATAAATAGAAGGGAGAAATAGTGAGGGGAGAAATAGAGAAATAGGAGACTTATTTTGAGTTACTAGACAGGTGGATATAGAGCACATTTAAAATGTCAATCACAATAAATCCAGCTTTGTGCTGAATGACTGACGGAACAACGGTTGCCTACACCCCGTCCCTTGTATAACGTAGGCGTCCGATAAGAAAGAATTTTTAGAAATTCTATTCTTAAGAGGGTGAAAACGGGGGCAGTTTCTATGGGACAACATGATTCCTTTGTCTAATCTTCTACATTTCTGATTTTTAGGGCCCGATTCTAAAGTACACGCGGACAAAGTAACATGGAAAAGCTAGTATAGACGTATAAAACTGGATTAGTGTTGTCGAATACGCAAAGCGCTAAGACATTATTATATCCTATTTTTGATGCAGTTTAAAATATTCAGTGTTGCAACTTTAGTGAACCGCAATCTAAGCCTAGTTCCAGGAAGCCGCAGGGTAAAAACAGTATCCTTTCCTATGAAATATACACGTCATACATATCTTATATTGCACACTTACAAGTTTATACGTTATTTACATATTTTCGCTCATAACCTGGTCCTAAAAACTTTGTTTTATACTCATGACGAAAGTCTCGAGATAAAGGAAATGAAAGACGATTTAGTCACCAAACACATTAGTCGTTTCACGTCATAACAGCACGTTGTCTGTTTAAATTTCGTCCTTAAGTCCTGAGCAATAAAACTGATTTTGGGTACTTGCAGTGTGTAATGTGTTCCAGGAACGACTTGGCTAAGAAGAGATTTCTGTGATAATAATCTTGGATATGGTTAGAGTTAGGCAGTAAATAAGAGTGTGTAGCTCTATAATACGGAATACTTATGTTTTCGTTTCATTTGAAGGTTACAGAACAAAGGGAATTGTTACATAAACAAAGATTCCCTAAGGTATATACGCATAGGTGCCTAAGGTACCGTCATATTATTTTGCTGTGTAGAGAATTCTTGGAAACATTATCAAGATTGTGTCAAATAAATGAAGCTGTGCCTTAAATATAGAGTGTATTTCTAAGTTTCTGTTCATTTTTCATATGGTTTATTTAATTTATTATTATATGGGGCAGATCTTGGCTTTTTTGCTCCAGCATAGAGCCTGGATATAAACTACATTTTGATGGCCGTTTGTTTTAGTGGTTACGATGCCAGTCTGCAATTCGAAGGGTACTGGGTTCGATGCCTCGCGAGGCATTAAATGATGAATTTAGATTTCTGTTCCCGGTCTGAGTGTTTGTGTAATTGTGTTTGTAAGTGTCCATGGCACCCACGACACAGAGAATCCTAGTATGGGGCTGTGAGAGTGAACAATTTTTTTTTTAATTATTTAAAGCGTTATTTCGTTCTTGTTTCTGTACTGAAGAGAATTCGGGGGTGAAAATTAAATTCCGGTGATGCAATAACCGAAATGTTGATCATACGTACACGATGTTAGAGCTCAAGAACCAGATGCAAATTGATGAATTATTTATGTACAAGGGTAAAGGTATGTTAGCCATTTAATGTTAGGTAGGAATTTGTATTCCGTTGTCGACGAATTTGTATTATCTATTGTTAGGACTAAGTAGTGGAACAGGATAGAAACAGAACTTTATAAGCCTAAACTTATTTGTTTGTCAATCTACTGCAAAAATAACAATACATACGATGGCCTGCAGACGCGTTTGTTACTTCTTTTCTATAAAAATATAATTATAATTCGCGTTACGAAGACGACCGTCTTCAAAATTGTCGCCCACTTACAGGTAGGTACTTAATGCAATTTGCAAATTAACGACCTATATGGTTTTCTCATGGATGCCATTGTCAGAACTGAACCAAATTTAAATGCAACCACACGGAAAGCATAAGCTTTCTAATAAAAAAAGAATCATATAAATCCGTTCACACAGTCGAAAGTTATGAGGTAACAAAACTAAATAAAATAGAGTCGAATAGACAACTTCCTCTCCTTTTTTGAAAGTTTAAAAAACAGAGGAAGAACGAGTCTGTGACACAACACAACTCATTCCCATTCACTCACATCACAGATTAAATTATAATAGTTACTATATACTGTTCAAACTAAGACTCAGACTCAGACTTAAGACTTAATCAGTAGGTATCATAGATAGAGCATATACCTACGTGCAGTGACATTGTTGATTCCAGGTCCCGCGCTGACGAAATTCGGGAATGAAAATTAAATTCCAGTGACTCAATAACTGACACGCCGGCACATGTCACTCTACCCTGTTCTAGAACTCCATTCAAATTGATCAACAAAACTATTCGCCGGAATGATATTTAGCGGGCAAATGTGATTGATTTAATGTGGAAATTTGTAGCGCGTTTTCAGCGTATTACAGTTGGAATTGTTTGTTGAGAGGAATTTTGGCGATGAATGTATTGCCTGTGAATGAATGGATTGAATGGAATTAAACTTTAAAGCAGTAAAAGGTAAAAAATCCTCTACATGCTAAATAACAGAATTGGACCTTGTTCGGTGGTGGTTCCCAATCCCAGATCTTGGTTGTTAATGGTATTTAATGTTATTTATAATGATGCAGTAATTTCATTATTAATTACTTACGTAGGTACTGCGGTAGTAGGTATAGGTACTATTACTATAACGCACAATTTCGTATAACATTGTTATATGGGTTTAATATTTGTTTATTTCTGTGTGTGCAAGGTAATTCAGTGGAGTGGTTCCCTACACGGTGTGACGTGTAAGAAACACTTCAATTTGATGATTGCGAGAGGCGTTCCTCCTGTGGATAATGCTGAGGCATACATATTTATTAGTTGAACCTTTCGTATCAATGTTATTGAGTTATTAAAGCTTGAATATTTTGACAGCGAAGGGAAGATAGATTATATTATTATGATTGCCGGCATAAATTAAACTTAAATATGTCTCACTGTGTTACAATTTTATTAAATGTAATTCTTTTAAAAATTTCCACTAGAATGATATATAAAAGCTCGAATTGCGCGGCAACTGAGTAATTTATCAAAGTTTTAGTAGCTAATTATTCTTTTAGGGGATAACGAAGGTTAATCCTTTATAATTAATTTCTCGTTAGTTGCAAGCAATTTTCAAGAGAATAATTAACACAGTTGCTAAGAGATGTTGAACAAAAATGTTCGAGTCGTAACAGTCATTTTTGTTCGGTTAAGCGATACAGCTGTCACGAAAGTAATTTAGATTTCGGGTTTTAGGTAAAAAAAACATCGTGACAAAACCTGAATGCTTCAGAGGTCTCCGCTATCGAAAGGCACGTCATCAACCGCACTAGGCTAGCGTAGTAGACTATATAAAACCTATATATATTTCTAACATTATTCGTGCCCAGTAGTTGGACAAATGATGTGTAGATAATGATGACGTCAGACCAATTTAACGTGTACTGAGTTTAATTAAACCGAGTAGGAATAAACATTGCGTTTTAGCGTTTTGTAAAGTTTAATTAATAAAATTATTAGTAAAGCCAGTAGTGCGCTGTGTTGTGGTATTATTTAATTTTCGCGGATTTTGTTTTCAATTCAGTACCTACGCGTCATGTTAACTCACTGAAATTAATTCAAAAATGTAGATATTAATTTATAGAATAACGAAGTTTTTATGCTTCGCTAATTCTATTATTTTGTTAAACATCGTGCTGAATTTGGAGGGCCTTCGGAGGGCAGCTAGGGGAGGCCTGTACCCAGCAGTGAATGGTGAGAGGCTGATGGATGGATACGACATTATTTTGATTTTATTTAATCAAAAAACATGTATTATTACTTCAGTATTTTCGTATTCATCATCGTATTTATTCTGTCCAATTTATTTTATGACAAAAAATACTCTAAATTCGATGAGTGTTTAAGATAATTTGTTTTGTATTCCAAAAAACACTGTACAGAAACATTATATTATCAACAGAATCAAAAACGAAGACAGTCGAACTAACAACGTCATTCGCGAACATTCATTTTCATTCTTAAAATAAAAGTGATAAAATTGGCAAAAGACGAACGGTTTGTTGTGGTGTAAACAACAACAAAGTCGCCATTAAATATATGGGTGTTTGTCACGTGTTCAATAACATCATAAACATATAAACCAGCGGGGTGTGAAAAGGAAGTACGGGTTTGGTTCGACGCCAAAACGTACGAGCTATTTGCTGCAAGAACTTTATAGTTGCAAGAATTGAAAATATGTGCCCGTATGTTGTCAAATAATAAATACGTTAACAGATGCACTAGCTATAGTGGCGACGCAATTCTTTTACGTGTTATTGAGCGTTCTGTGGTAAGACAATGCAAATTTGAATTTTATTTTTATTTTTATATAATATAATAATATAATTTTAAACAATACGTTACCCTAAATGTCATTAGCACTAAGGATTGAGAATATTGTTGTCGAGAACAATAAATGAATAAATAAAACATATTGACGAAATATAACGTTTTGTAACAGATATCTGTATTTATATAATATACTATTATGTATTTTAGTAAAGTTTTTTTATAATAACGGCCCAATTTCTAACTCGGCTGCGTTGAATCATTGGTTATGTTAATCTCTGATGTATATAGATAATCTTTATTTAAATAATAAAAAATATAGTTCTTACTAAGTCGCGTATTATAAGAACACTTAGCAGAGTACCATAGAAAGTAGTAAAATACACTATACATAAAAAACTAGTAAAATAGTGGTATAAAATTTCATTATTGTCAGAGAAAAAAATAAAATTGAAAAAATAAACTCTGATCACTACGATCTACGTTGTCCCTTCGGTGCTTTTCATTATTTAATCTCTCAAGAGATATAAACGAGTGACGGCAATACAGCGATATTGCAGAGTTTGTCGCAAAAACTGAGATAAAATGATTATTATTCACAGAAACACCTTTTTTTACTAAACTGTTAGAACCCGGCGGGATAAAGTGAGACGAGACATTTATTTGATACGCAAAATAAAGCTAACTGTATATCTTTACCTTCATGAAGATAACTTTAATATATTTTTTTGCCAAATTTTGACATCCCAAAGGAGAGCTATCTATACACAGCTACACTAAACATTTATATTTGTAAAATTTTATGCTTCAATTCTTTTCGTTAATATTTTCTGAACCTTTGTTAGTATTTTTAACTTAGGTAACTATAGCGGAAAAAATACCTACTTACCTATTCATTTAAATTAAAAAATACTTATTACTTATTCTAAGAGAAATTATTTTAATTAATATCGTTTCCAATAATTTAACAATTCATAGAAGCAATTAATTACTTGAACTAGCTGGAACTAATTATTTTTGAAAGGTTTAAACCGTAGCTTTGAAGACTAATATGAGAGAGAAAATATTTTTTAAATGAAGCAATTTTATTTCGACATTTCTGTCGAACACGTGATAAAGTCTACGACACGAGAATCAGCCCCTGTTCGTTTCGCGACAGAACCCATTTCCGTCCGTCCTGCGTCCTTCTAACAGTCTATTGTTGTACACGAAATGAAACTCCTGTAAGCTAGGTTTAGCTTCATATAGCGCAGATTGGAAATATAACACAAGTTAGCCGCAAGAGAAAATAGTGTGAAGTAGATTTTCAACTTCAAACAAATGTTTTTCTACGGGTGATGGCATTTGTAAAATATAGGACAAAATAGGATAAAATATAGGATGTATTCCAGTTTTTTTAATAGCCTCTATAATAATTTATTTCTTAAATGGACTTAATTAACTACTAGCTGTGCCACGCGGTTTTACCCGCGTTAAGAATAGTAGCGTAATGCTTGATAGCCTATAAACTTCCTCATGAATGTAGCTATCATACAGAGATTAGCGGGTTCAAACAAACAAACTTTTCAGCTTTATATTATTAGTATGGATGTTGCCTTGTATAAACCGTTAGATAGTGGCTTATGTTTTGTTTAGATTATTGTCGTTTGAAACGGAGTTTTCAGAATCATCTATACATAAAATGTTTTGTCCTGAATTACGTACTTACGTACGACTGTATAGACCTGAAACATGTGTTCTTTGAATGACGTAGGCATAACAAGAAAGCATTTTCCAAAATTCCGCCCCTAAGTGGGAGAAAACCGGTCGCAAAGTTTGTATACGTGAAGGCACTGAAGCCATTGCTACTCATGAGGGCTAAGATGGTCGCCTCAAATAAAGTGTATCCGGCAACCCTCCCCAACTGAAACACAAGTAGGTACTTGCTACAAGACTTGCTTCACGGTGGGTTATGAGGGCAGCGGTGGTACCTCCCCGGGTGAACCTTGTTACCACCTACAAAATGTCTATAAGTATATGTATGAAGCGCGCATAGCCCCGCTAGTAGTGTCGATCGCAAGCGATCACATTGTTAAGCAACGTCGGGCTCCCGGTACTCGGATGGGTGACCGCTAGTGGCAAATTTTATGCGCGCTTCCGTGCTTCGGAGGGCATGTTAAGCCGTCGGTCCCGGTTGTTATCGATAGATAACAGTCGTTAAACC
>DWAV01002145.1:0-11738 GCA_018231305.1 Noctuana lactifera | reverse complement strand
TCTCTGTCCCTATATCCCTATGTATGCTTAAATCTTTAAAACTACGCAACGGATTTTGAGGCGGTTTTTTTAATAGATAGTGATTGAAGAGGAAGGTTTATATGTATAAACGTTTACAGTTTTTCTGTTGTGTATTTAGTAACAGCATTGCACCCGTGCGAAGCCGGGGCGGGTCACTAGTATCGCCAAAGTAGACCGTGATTGGTTTGGTGGTTTGGTCGGGTATTTCAAATATAAAATACACCAAAATTCAACTTTTCATTGGTATCATAAACTACAACTTTCTTATCAATGAACAACCATATCGCGACATGCTCATCGATATCTCTCTAGACTTGTACCTTGTAATACACGCTGTTATCGGTCACAAGGAGTTTTGGACAATCGTCTTATCTCATTCTCATCATCAGGACCACCGATATCAGCTAGTTCCCAGGTCATTCGTGGTCATTTGCCACCATCAATGTTTGCATTTTACGACTCACATGATTTACGACTTATATCATTTCTTTGGCAATACATGTGCTTGAAATAGTTGAGTGATTTATGGAGATAGGTACTATTGTATATTTTAATGTTTGTCCAAAAACGTTTCTTATGCCTAAGTGTCTCAATTAATAGTTAGGAAAGGAATCGATGAATGCGACGCTTGGCAACAGATCGCTTTGTATAAAATTGTTGTGTTTTGAGATACACGGCCAAATCTAGGTTTTTGAATGTTACTCGTAGCTAATGATCAATATAGATAGATACTAAAGCGTACCTAAGAAATTTGTTACCCATAAAATCGCAAAATCCTGCTCTACATTATAATCTACACTAAAAATTCATTAAAGATGCTCAGGTCTAGTTGGAATTACTGACTAATTACCATTTTCATTGAGTTAGGTTAATTACAGAGCTCATCCTTCTACTGTCAGTGAGAACAATTCCGCTGCTTTTTGCTCTGTATCTATGTATTCAGCGCAATTTTTTAGCTTAGTTGTCTCATCGTTAGAAGGTGACGAGTAATCTAATATGAAAACATCGCATACGAATATTTCCATTGTTCCCTCTAGTTTGTGTATTAAATACAGTTTTTCTTATGGCATTCCAAATAATCACACAATAAGCTTACATCACTCACAAAATTTGATTAAATTTAGTTGTTTTTGCGAAATGCAAGTAATTTTCATTTAGGTACAAAATCATTACCGCAACTCCCTTTGTGCTTAAAGCAATCTTTAAAGTACTTTAAACGGACATCGAGACTCATGAATAAATGTATTCGCTTGTCGTTTACCCACACACGGTCGAACACGTAGGTTATTATATTGCATTTAGATATAATATTTCAGGCGCTCACTAACCGGGAGCTACAAAAAATAGGAAAGTTATAACAGGCAATTATAAATTGAGTGATTATCATAATTAGTAAATACATCGTTGCACGTATCATGGCCTGTTTAGGTTCTCATTCGTCGTAATAAATCATGTGATAAGCTACTTTCGGTTTTACATAAATACCCGCACCACGGATTATCGCGTGTGAAACGTATAATATGAGTGTTTGATGCAAAGCTGATCAGATTATATCGAATTCTGTATGCTAATGTCATATCCATAATTTTCATATTCACCTATTGATGTGAAAACCCATTTGTACTTCAGAGAGGATAAGGAATGTTATCGATTAATAACTTCAAATTCTTCAATTTAGGTTTAGAATTATTTATTACTAGCTGTGCCACGAGGTTTCACCCGCGTTATGAATAGTAGCCTAATGCTTGATAGCCTATAACCTTTCTCATGAATGTAGCTATCATATACAAACATAATTTTTCAAATCGGTCCAGTAGTTTCGGAGCCTATTCAATACAAACAAACAAACAATCAAATCTTTCCTCTTTATAATATTAGTATACATAATAGGAATATAATAATACAAGTAAAGATACTTGTATAGTTTTCATATAAAACGCACTCAAAATCCGTTATAAATTGATGGAATTAAAGGCAATAACCTCAAATTGAGGGTAATAAGGCCAGTGGTCCTGGACCCGCATCGCCTAAAGTGGCACAAGAAGTACTACATAGGCTAGCTTATAGTTCCAATACCGCCTAAGAAAAGCATTAATTTCAAGAAATTGAAAGAAGTTTTCAAACAATGGATGAATGGAGACAACAGTCTGTAAATATTTGCATGGAATCAATAAAACTAAAGCTTTTCGAAATATCTATAGTTATAATCAGTCTCTCCGACAAAAAATGTTAGTAAAGGCATAGATACTGTGAGCAAAAGCTTCTAATATGGCAAATGATTCTTTTTAGCAAAACAGTCATTAATACCTATACAATTATCTATTCGTACATAAAATACTTTTAGCAAATACCCGAAGTACATTGTCGGAATGCGAATGACTAAAACCGAATTAATGAAGGGAGAGTATCACTTCCTAAGCTAACATTGGTTGCTCCTAATAATAGCAAAGCACCCTAAGAGCCACCCTTTAAGAATTCCGACTAATAGAATGCGGATAGACAGACAGACAATCCATCACTGGTCCCCTCCAATGTATTATTTATGGGGACATCCTGCACCAACCCACGGCTAATCTTTCAATATCTTGAGAATTTCGGGAGCATCAAACCTAGGGATCAGGATTCTTGGCAATAACAACTATATTGACGTGGACCTTAATAACGAAACAAAAGGGATTAAATTCCCTTGGCAACAAGCACGAAACGCTGCTACAGCAAAACCAGAGTAATGCACGAATTCTGATGCAGATTATGTGGACGTTAATTTTAAGCTAGCAGAGGTCATTTTTGCTCAATTCGTCCCCGAATTTACTGCTGTTTGGTCAGAATAATTGCAGGATTTGTTTGTTTTGGTACGGAATGAGAGTAATGGCATTGCATTGGATGAGAAATGAAATTAATGGTGCTTTCTTAATGAATTTTCGTTATGGGACCCGCTGCTTGTAATCGGCTTGTCGGCTGTGGTAAACACACAATTAGTAAAAATTACATTGTAAGTTCTTTGATATGGTTTAGAAAACATGTTACCGGATTCTTTTGAAATACAAAAAACAGAAATAGTCGGTACTTTTCTGCTTTTCAGAGTATTCAATTCCGGAAGATACTTAAAATCATGTTCTCTGTATCAAAAGGGTCGTATAAAAATATATATTTGGAAACCGTTTCCTAATCACTCTTCAGGAAATAGAAACCGACAGACAGGCGGCTAGGGATTCCTCGATATGTAACTTTATCTTGTTTCTACTTTGAGAGACATAATTAAAATCATTCGGAGTCTTGCATGCTCCACAAAAACTAAACATATTTAAACTTGAGATAAAACTAAATAGAAATCAAAGCGTTCGCCGTCTATTTCTATAAATACAACACTTAGTAGCAGGAGATGTGGTGAAAAAAAAAATATTTTCGAGCCGATATACTAGAGGGTACCCAGAATAGATCCCTGTGGGACTCTTTAGTTTGCGACGGAGTTGGCTTGTTCCACACGCTCGTATTTCTGAGCCCCCAGTGGTTTTGATTATTATTGGTTTCTTTTATTTTTAAATTAGGTATTAGAGATTAATAAAACTTTTTCTGTCTGCCTTTATATGCAAAATTCTAAAAAGTCTTCCTCTATTACTCGCTTGTAATGGTATCTCTCCATTCAACTGGAAATATATCCACAACGTTGCTCCATTGCGAATTTGTGAAGATATGTGTTTTATTTAAGTCATTATGTACCTACATACATAATGTGACACATATATTTTCAATCGAAAGTGATGTTATTTTTATAACCTATTCTTATTTTGAGTTATACTCAACGTTCATTAAGTAACTCATTAACCCCGGGATACACAACCAATTCCAAAGCTCTCGATGCGCCGCCAAAAATCGAGCATAACGTTCCAACTTCAAATCAACGGTTGTTAATTTAAAAATGGCCGCTCATAATCGGCTTGCGCGGGCGCAACTCATTATCGTCCTCGCAACGAGTGTTCGTAAATCAAACGGACACCAGCGGCCATCGGATACAGATGGGATCGTGAACGGAGATCGGAACGTCGATCGCTGGAGATATTCGATTACAGACCTCAGCTACTTTTGTCTTGGGTTTATTGTTTTGCTTTTGTCTATCTGTTTTTGTATTGAGAAGTTGTTTAGTTGAGATATTCTTTAGACCGCCTTGAATTTTTTACTGCTGAGAATCTAGATTTCTGGTTTTATATATAGAAATATTGGATAGGTAGTCTTTATCTAGATAGCACCTGAGTTATAAGCAATGTTTACATGACTACAAGTAACTGACAGTAGGCACAGTAGTAGAATAACTATTTTAAATAAGTCAATTTAAAAACGTCTCCAATACTTATGATTAAGTAAACTATATTATCTACATTCTGAATCACGCCCTAGTTTTGAGTGGACGCTACATTGCAATTCAGACGTTATTGTTATATCTAAAAGGTCCAGAATCAAGTTTTAGTACTGTCAAATGATCTTGGTCTTTCTGACCCAGAATGCGGAGAGGCGCTGCCAAATAATTGACAACTATGTCATCGGAGCGATGAGTGTTGCCAGCTGATTTCGCAACCAAACTCGAAAACCGAGAAATGCACAATATTATCTATGTGTTATGTGTACTCGTTCAAAAATTATTGCTTTAAAATCATTTCTTCTTACTCCTAAAATCATTTAATCGCTAATATCACAATCTTTTATAAAGATTACCAAAGTTTATTAAAAAGATTATTACTTTAACTTAATTAAGTAGGCTGTAAGTAGGCTGGCCTGATATCTGGGTGTATAACTTTCCACTATCTTTTATTTATAAAACATTGTAACCCATATATGCTCTCCAAATTTGGACCTCTCCAATCAAGGACAATGGACCACAGAAAATAAGGGTTGCAGGCAGGATTAGAATCCTATCCCTGGAATTAATTTTTTTATCCTACGAACGGAATTATCATTTTTCAGGATTTTTCAAAAATATCTTCTCAATCATTTTTTCATATTCCTTAGTAATGTCAGTACTTTTAGTATACTGTTTTGTAAGTCAGATCTGTTGGATCACATTATGTCGTAGATTAGGTTTATCTGCGACATGCGGGACTTCTCACGCAATGGCAATAACGAGGTACACCTCTGTTCTTTAAGGCTATCAGCCGGGGTCAATGCAACCCGCCTTATACAGGCAAATGGTATTGACATACAAATGATACCAGTTTAGCTTCTCATCAAGTTGCTTAAAGGTCTTAGGGTTAATATATTTGTCTGAGAAGATTATGTGTGAAACCCAAAGACATTTAGTATGTTCAGTTTTCACTTATTTCTGATAGTACAGGCATATTTTTCAACCACATCTATAGATATTTTTTGAGGTACATAGCAAAATCATGTTCCATCAGTTGAACTTAATTTCTTTCAATTGGTATAAAATGTTCGTTTTTCAGGCAAGCATTGTTTGGTTTTAAGAATTGCAAATTCAGATGACTGCAATCGAAACACTTTTCAAAACAAGCTGTAACCAATTGGCGTCGCATCGATACAAGCAATTGGTGTCAACAGATCTCCCGGACGCGGCCGGGAAACCGCGAGCCCCAGCAATTAAGAACCTATCATAGCATCAACCAGGCGTCCAATTCTCGAATTATCCAATCGAAATTCAAGCCCGCATCATGGTGTGTCCGCCCGAGAAAACAATTGCCACGAGTTCGGGATGGTTCGTTCAACCCGTTCGTGAATCATCGGCCGCTGTCGGGTTGGCATCACGCCTAATCGTCGAGCGGCGGAGTCGCATATATCTCGCGCGCCGTCATCGTTTCATTCTTTGGCTGGTTGGAGCGCCCGTTGACTGACGGGGTGGTAGCTGGTTTTGTTAGCTGACAAATTGTAAGCACCTCCGCTTCGGTCACCTGTGCTGTCGCTTCCATTCAACCGATCCCAGCGCTCCGGTGCGCGGACAATTCGAATGGATTTTGAATGTAGCTCGATTCGGCGTGCAAAGATTGATTATCTAGTCATATTGGTTGGAGTTGTACAAGCTATAGCTAAAAGAATTCTAGGACAGTAAAAGTTAAATAATCCATACGACACATAGCCGTACACTTGCTACGCTTTTATTAAAGTCACTTTAGGCAGCTGAGTATGTTGAACTGAAAAGTCCAACAAACCGAAATTAATATAAAATTTTGTAATCCTGAAATCTTATAGCCAAACAGCGATCGGTACCAGGAGACAATAGAGAGTAGGAGCCCGGCATCAGTCCGGCTAACGAGTGTAACCCGACGCCGCAACCGATACGTTCATTAGCTCCTCGCCATTCACCGCCTGCCCCGCAGATTGTCTTACAGGGTAATAAATTGCCGGATAAAAGACGTCGCGGCGCAAAGTAATGTTTAGGCGCGGGTATCGATAAGAGTAATCTTTACAGGATTTACAGGCACGCTAGCGCGATCTGCGCGTATCGGGCCGGGCCATCTGAAATTACTTGTCTTGTGTTTACTTTGAGTGTATTGTATTAACAATGTCTACGATACGGTCAGCTGAGGCTCAGATGTTTAATTCTCAGTTATAGAATCCACACATTAGTCTGAACAGTAATTTCTCTTGTAGAGTAGTTGGAAATTGATTAATAATCCCTTTAAAGATTTCCAAATAAGTTTTCGATAGTCAAAATTCTTATATCAATAGACCTTGTTTGTGTTTCACTTGTTTTATGAATACAATTAATTTCCTCCATAAAGGAGAGAGATAAAGCAGTTAAACTTTTTACCGTACAGGCGTCCGCATTTCGATTTCTCAACCTAATAATCATATTCCTGGCGAAAACATTATATCAGCCAAACATTAGGACTCAACCTTTGTTTCTTGTACGAAAATGATATTTATACGGATAAATGGATATAAATATCAAAAGATTCGCGGAGGTATCCTTTATATTCAGGAGAGAAGTGCATTAATACGCGAAATAAGGTTTAAAGGTTTTAACTAAAGACAATATATAAAGGGAATGCAACTCAATATGGTGACGAAAAACTCGTCAAATGTGAACACCGACCGCGTTGGGCGGAGGCTTTTTGTGTTCCCTCGAGAACAAGTCATAAAATGTCGAGACTTAGCGAAGCTGAACGGTTTTGAGAAAGCTGGGGTCCTGGATATTTTGATTTTGGCTTACTTTTGTATGAACTCGGAGACAGCGGGGTAGCTTTTGATGGAAGGTTAAGAGATTCGTCTGGAGCACTTAATCGTAAGACTTCAGATATCAGATCAATTGAATATCAATCAGATAACTTGGCCAGCTTAGTGGACAATAGCCGAAATTCTTCTAGTATCCAAAATGAGAAACATGTCCAGCAGTTAGAGAGTGAGAGCTTGATGATAATGATGAATGGTACTTCTGTTGAAGGCAGTCATACCTACTTAAGGAACGCAGAAAGATTTTTACCAAAGAAATAACTTATTACTTCTTAGGTAAAAATCTTGCTACTCTTAAGTAGCCTTACTAAGTAGTCGGCTTTTAGAACAAGTCGTCGCGATAAAATAAACATAAAATAGTCACAGGTTTTAATTAAATTACTCGCCACAGTAATAATGTTCGAGATGCCTATTTCTTTCGCAAAGATAGGAAGACACTCGGCAAAGACTCTAACAAAGTAACATTTAGCAGTGGAACCCTAAAACCTAATTAGCAGCTTTAATAATTAAAACCGAACTATCATTCGGGCGGCGGCAAAAAGCTATCAGACTTTCGGATTTCACTCCTCGTATTTCGAAAATCATCTCTCGGGCATCTTTTACTTGAATTCTTATTCCACGCGATCCAAAAAAGCACAACTAAAAACGCGATTATCATTGAAAATTGTACTTTATTTTGAGGGCGCTACATTTTAAAGTCGATTAAATAATATACGCGTGTCGGTCGCGAATTTTGGCGAGCTGGATTGAGTTTTATTGTTATTAAGTTAGGGTCGCTTTTGAAGTTGTGATATAATTTGCGTGTGTACGTTTGTTCGTCGCAGCGCAAGCGCACGCGGCCGAGTGACTTATTCGCGAGATAGTTCCGGAGATACGACAGGCGTGTGTTCAAACAAAACTATTGGGAAGTGAGCAAATTGAGCTTTCGCTGGATTCGATCTAGCTCCAAGCTAGGCTAATTCAACAGGCCGCGCTAGCTCTGAATGTTGGATAATGTCTGTATCTCCAACTGTTTTCATATGAAAACAATTTGCAAATTTATGGTCTGTAGTTCCGGAGTATTCTGTTTTGAAGTCGTGTTAGTTTATAGAAAATTGTATTCTTTTAAATTGATGGTTCATTATCAATCAACGAGGTTTTGAGAATAGATAACGGAGGAGAGGCAAATATGAGAAACCTTAAAGAAAAAATTACCAGAATTGAAAAGTATAACTGATCTCTATTATGTATTGAATGGTGTAATTTATCAGTTGATATACCTACCTATACTGCGCTAAAATGTATTCAAAATGCTATATTAGTAACAGAAATGCTTTTAGTGTTATAATATAAGCATAAATGAATTATTCTTTCATAGCCCCGTTTAAAATTCTTAGCCGACTGCGGCATAGCGGTCTCCGGGACCGGTTGCCGCAAAAACAGTGGAATTCATTCAACGGATTTATATCTTTATTTAACCCTTCTAGCCATTTTAACTACTGGTAGTTCATTGTAGCCCTACGATTTTAGTGCAATGAGATATATTAATAATCACATGAGATTACGGAGAGTCACATACGGTCATATGGACTTATACGAGCCACATCTGCCTCTGCTTAGAAGGAAGTTCATTTTCTCGTGGAAATGTCTCTTTTTTTCCGTGGATTTAGTAGTTTTTTTACAATACCTACTTATTAAGAGAATGTTCTATTTCCTTCTAAAAACAGGCAGACCGCCTATTGGACAATTCCAAATAATCATTGATTGATCATTGGCAGAAGCAATCAATGCATGATTGATAACATTTGCGAATACAACCGATGTATAGATCATTTCATGCAATGTATAGGCGATCTATGTAGGTCAGTTTCAGTGAGCGTATACTTAAGAACATTTTTAATTGTAAACAATTTGCAGAGTTTCTGCAAAATTGTTGTTATAAAACGTATTATTGATGTTATAAAACGTAAGCTTTCGATTTTTATTTTGCGCTAAAAGCCAACAAAAGATTACGAAATCAGCCAGCCGCGATTCGTATTTTAAAATCCAATGCACTTACCCAAACGTATCGAATATGGCCCGTTTTGAAATCAAAAGTGGAAGAGTCCAATTTGAAATTGTAATACTGGCCAGTTCGATAGTAGGTAATATTTGAAAAATAAACCCGAACCAGTTCAAACTTCGAACGCCACTTATACTTTTTAATTTTATATCTCGATTGACCTTCGATACAATGATCGAGTGAATACATCGGGGTCCAAATCGATTTTTTGTTGCTTTCTGCGTGAATATAAAAATTGTATAACGGAATTTTAAACTGTGGAGTTAAAATTAACGGCGGACGCTACAAAAGGTAAACAAAAAGTACTCTTTAAGAAGACTTTATTCAAGTTACGGAGTGTTAAGTGAACACACGTGTGACGTCCCGGGTTAGTTCTTGGGTAAATTTAGCCCGGTGCGGGGAGGTGAGGGGGGAGCGGGAGTCGCTAACGAAGCACCTTTTTATAGAAACGACGTCCCACAACTATCTGGCGCAGTTCATATGGTATGATGTATCATCGCTAACGAGAACCAAAGGGAGGAAATAAAAATCACGATTGTGATGCGTTTAGTGCACTATTTGCTGGTAAATATCAAGTAGGTATAACTTATTTAGTATTACGACTTCGAAGTTATAATAGTAGAAAACAAAAAAATTGTGGTGAATGAAACTTAATTTGAAGCAGAATCAGTAATCAACCGGGCTAGAGAGGCCCTAGACTTAAACCTAAAGATAGTATCCAGTAATATTATCACGGCTAAAGAAAAGTCAAAACAGTAAACTGTAAATTGGTTCCTAGTGGGAGAATCAGTAGCTGAATAATAATATCCCCAATGTATTCATTTATACTTACTACATTGACAATTTGATTTTGAAATCGATACCAGGGCATCAGGTAAAATGGTTCGTGGATAACGAACATAGAGCTGCAAATACCTGTTCGAGTTGTTTGAAGTTCAGATGCAATAAGGTAACATACACGCCTTCACAGCCAGAAGCCACTGCATTTTAAGTACGAGTATTAACGAGTGACGTTGACGCAGACAGAAAAACAACGCTAAATTTAGACCGACGCACAAACTTTACATCGCGAAACGGAGTTTGCGAGTTTGCGAAAATTAGACGCCCTGGGAACCGCCAATCAGGCGTGCTGCGTACGGAATAAAGATGGCCGATTTTTATTATAATCTCCCGTAAAACTGGCAAGAGGCGTAGGCGCAAGAGGCCCGCGGGTTGAATACCAAATGTGAACTGCAATATTTGCATTTTGAATTACGCGCTCGGGATGGGCGCCGGCCGCGCCATCATGTGAAATGGGCTGAGCGGTGCGAATTTTTTTATTTTATACGGAGTCTATACTAACAATATAAAGTTGAAGAGTTTGTTTGTTTGAACGCGCTAATCTCAGGAAATACTGGACCTATTTGAAAAAATTTCTTAGTGTAAGATAGATTTATCGAGGAGGGCTATAAAGCTATCAAGCGTTACGTTGCAGTTCTTAACGCGGGTGAAACTGGGAGGCACAGCTAGTAAGATATAAGAGTAGCTTTTGCTGCGGTTGTGCCTAGTGTCGACAAGAATGGTAGTGAAGTAATTGGTAGTGTCAAAGGCAAAAGACATCTTAACCTAAATGCACCTAGTCATCCGCAACCCATTCTTGTACCAGTACCAGGTTTCCTCTTAGAGATAATCCTCTATAACACTGGCCAACTCCAACTTGGTTAACTTCTTCACCTCATGCTGCTACAAAATAAATAAATTTAGATCATGTGGGAGAGGTACGTAAAATAAAAACAGCAAGAAAGATAAACTCACTCAAATATGTCAAGATGTTCAATGGCAGTTTTTTTATTTATTTGACATATCCCTAAAAACTAAAGTTAAATCTGTTTCTAAAGTTCTGTTATTAAACGGTTTTACTCGTAGTGGAGTTGACTTAATTTCATTGAGTTCATAATGAGGTAATACGTGATTGTTCCTTACTTGTTAAAAAAAATTAAAACCTACTAGTTTTAATTTTTTTTAATTTTTGCTTCTGAAAATATTTAAACAACAAATTATCAATTACCATAAGTCATCTCTTATACTAGACGCATACGTGAACGCCCTGAGAATGCGTGTACAACGCATTTGGGGCTACGCATTATGTATCTAGTTTAGACGAACGTATGCGCAATGCGCATGCGACGCGACGATCGCGATCCGCGTGCGTCGCATGCCAATGCGATAGATCGCGTAGATCCGTCTGGGCTGCTCTGGGATCAGTTTAGTTTCATTTTAGGAGAACTGATTAAAATCAGCAGAATTTTGGAGAACACAGCTTAGGAACAAGTGTTATCAAAACTATGAATAGCTATTTCTAAACTTCACACGCGAACATTTATACTATAGGCTATTTCTACAGCCACAATTTTTATTTTTTTTTATTATTTTTAATAGATCTTGTGCTCACTATCAGGCTTAAGCTATACTGCATAATTTGTTAATAACCTGTAATCATACATTTGATTTTAAAGGA